>CAMZMU010000104.1:3192378-3473463 GCA_947311845.1 Poa pratensis
CTACGAGGAGAGTCTCGAGACTGTATCAAGGGATGCACATGTCATGGTGCGTGTGAAAAGTGTGGATAGGCGTGAAAGAGGTACGTTTTTCCACAGTTTTTTATTGACACCTTTGTAGAGTAATCATAAAAAAAGTGTTCTTATATCCATTGTGATCACCTTGCCTTATTGTTGGTGTATTCAGGATGGTACGATGTCATTGTTCTACCAACACATGAATATAAATGGACTTTCAAAGAAGGCGAAGTTGCAATTTTGTCATTCCCTCGACCTAGTTCAGGTAGCTGTACTGAAGATGGGATCTTTCTATATTTTTATATTTCACAAATATGTTTGACAACTGTGCTTACTTCTTTCTGTTCACTAGCAGCCCAGCTAGTAGATCTAATAGGAAGAGCGTTGCTTCAGTTGAAGATGCTGAAGCAGAAAGTGGACGGCTTGTAGGTACAGTCAGCGCCATATGCCTATTGATACACGTGAACCCATTGGAGCAATTATCCATTTTTATCTTGGGGATTCATTTGATTCTAGCAGGTAATAAGTGTTAGTGTTATCATTGTTCTTTAGCTGTCCAACCCAATGCTGAAAACATCTTGATACATTTAAAATGATTTTCTTGAACATAGGTTAACTATTTAAACTTATCTGTTAGTTCATTCAATGCACTGTTTCTGCTCATTCTTTAGAATTCCGAGATTTCATCGCAAAAATAACAGGGTGCTAGGTGTTAGGTTCATGGATGTACACAGTTTTTGAGATATTAGCTGCTAGGTTGTTAGGTTCAGTTTACTTAACCTTTTATCCATCATTCGTACGCGTCCTAATACTTTTGCTTGTCTTTTTTTGCGCTGTATTTGCAGCGAGACTAATGCTGAAGAAACTCCAACCTCGGACTACATGGTATCTAACTGGTCTTGGTTCTCTTGCAACAACACAGAGGGAATATGTAGCATTGCATGCTTTCCGACGCCTTAGTGTGCAGGTAAAAGATATACATATGTATTATACTTTATTTGGCTTTCTTGATTAATATTTTCAGTTGATGCTGATAAAAATCTTCCCATCAGATGCAAAACGCAATTCTTCAGCCGAGTCCAGAGCACTTCCCCAAGTATCAAGAGCAGCCACCTGCTATGCCTGACTGTTTCACCCCAAGTTTTTCTGACCATCTCAATCGTAGTTTCAATGGGCCTCAGCTATCTGCATTCACTGGGCTGCAATGCACACAGCTGCTGGCACAAGCAATGGAGTGGTTAAGAACAAGAGCCATGGCCTTTCACATTAGTACAAGGTCCTCCTGGGACAGGGAAAACTCATACTGTCTGGGGAATGCTAAATGTTATTCATCTTGTTCAGTATCAACATTACTATGCTGCTCTGCTAAAGAAACTTGCTCCTGAAAGTTACAAGCAAGTTGGTACTACCACTAACAGCACTTCAGAGTCTTTTGCTGCGGGGTCTATTGACGAAGTTTTGCAGAGCATGGATCAGAACCTGTTTCGCACTCTTCCCAAGCTTTGCCCCAAACCACGGATGCTTGTTTGTGCTCCATCAAATGCTGCAACAGATGAGCTGCTTTCTCGTGTTCTAGACCGAGGTTTCATAGATGGTGAGATGAAGGTCTACCGCCCTGATGTTGCTCGTGTTGGAGTTGATACACAGTCTCGTGCTGCCCAAGCTGTTTCAGTTGAGCGACGAACGGAACAGCTTTTAATGAAGGGCCGCGATGAAGTAATTGGGTGGTTACAGCAGCTAAAAGGCCGCGAGCAGCAGTTATCGCAGGAGATAGGTCTTCTACAGAGGAACTGAATATGGTGGCAGTGTCTGGTAGATCCCAGGGTTCAGTTGGGGTTGATCCTGAAGTGCTTGCTCACAGGGATCGGAACCGTGATCTTCTCCTTCAAAAACTTGCTGCCTCTGTAGAAAGCAGGGATAAAGTACTCGTAGAGATGTCACGGCTGCTGATATTAGAAAGCAGGTTCCGTGTTGGCAGTAACTTCAATCTGGAAGATGCTAGGTCTAGACTGGAAGCCAGTTTTGCCAACGAAGCAGAAATTGTTTTTTACAACAGTGTCAAGCAGTGGGCGCAGGTTATTTTCTCGTCTTAGTCATGGTTTCGATATGGTTGTTATTGATGAGGCTGCTCAGGCCAGTGAAGTAGGAGTCCTCCCTGCACTTGCACTTGGTGCTGCTAGATGTGTCTTGGTTGGCGATCCTCAGCAGCTCCCCGCCACTGTTATAAGCAAAGCAGCTGGAACTTTACTCTACAGCAGGAGCCTTTTTGAGAGGTTTCAGCAGGCTGGCTGCCCTACCATTTTGTTGTCCGTGCAATATCGGATGCATCCCCAGATCCGCGAGTTTCCATCAAGATACTTCTATCAAGGGCGTCTTACAGACAGTGAAAGTGTTGTCAAATTGCCCGATGAGTCGTATTACAGAGATGCATTAATGTCACCTTACATTTTCTACGACATCTCGCACGGTCGTGAGTCTCATAGAGGTGGCTCATCTTCATACCAGAATGTTCATGAAGCGCAGTTTGCATTGCGTTTGTATGAGCATCTTCAGAAGCTCGTAAAAGCTAATGGTGGCAAGAAAGCATCTGTTGGTATAATCACTCCATATAAGTTGCAGTTGAAGTGTCTTCAACGGGAATTTGAAGAGGTTATGAATACTGAGGAAGGAAAAGATATCTACATAAACACAGTTGATGCTTTCCAAGGTCAGGAGCGTGATGTGATTATTATGTCATGTTCCGTGCTTCAAACCACGGCGTGGGTTTTGTTGCAGACATACGCCGTATGAATGTTGCTCTTACTCGAGCTAGGAGAGCTCTATGGGTACACGTCTAACCTCTTTCAGAACATACATCAATATAGATAGTATCGTAGATGCTCCGGACATATGCTATAGTACTAATAGTATTTGTTGTTTTCTAGGTTGTTGGTAATGCCAATGCTCTCATGCAGTCAGAAGACTGGGCGGCACTGGTAGCGGACGCGAAGGCCAGGAATTGTTTCATTGACTTGGATAGCATCCCCAAGGACTTCCTAGCCATGAAAATTTCCTCCAACACTCCAGGAAGGAACTCTTCAAACAACATAAGGAACATGAGGCTAGTGGACCGAGACCGAGGCATCTGGACATGCTTCCAGACTCAAGGATTGGCATGAGGTCTGATGATGATGAGCGTCTCAACTCTGTTCCAAGAAATGCTAGTAACCGGAATTTGGATGATCTGGGCCGCCCTGGTGATAGGTCTAGGGAAAATTTGCAGTTTGGAATGCAAAGGAGACCGAATTCATCCAATGGTTCGAGGAGAGAAGTATGAGGAAACTTCATCCTATCTTCAGCTTTGCAGGAACAGTGATGAGCTTTGCGATGAAGCTTGGTTGGAGCAAGGTGTCACCTATACGGAAGACAGCACCCTGAGTGGTGTTGAGGAGCCGGAGTTGTTGTTGGCAGGAAAATTCCTCATGAAATGAGGAGGCATCTGGCGGCGAGTTGCAACATTGCATTGACGACAAGCTAATCAGATGGGGCTGTGTTCTGCAAGAACAAGGAAAAGGCATCCTTAGGTCCTCAGTATTCTGCCATTGTGCAGGACAGATGAAGTCCTTTTATGTCGACCAGAGTCCAGACTTGAACAAGGCTGCAGCCGGATGGTTTATGTATGGCATTGCAGACTTGCTTTAGCGTGTTTTAAAGAATCCATCTTTCTCAGATATGAATACATGCATGGATTTTCCATTTTTTTGAAACATGCCAGGAGAGAAAAATCTTGCTGGCCCTAGAGCAGGTTAGGTTTCAAGCTTCGCTGTGCCATTGCTGATAGTGGCAAACATGTGTGCTTGATATGCTCTTGTAGAAACAGTATTACTAACATAGGCAGGACTTTTGTAACATATGACATAAGCTCCCTCTGTGTACAAAGTCCACATCTAGAAAAGAAGTTCATTATTTGATTCAGCTACCGTATTGTCTGTGACCTGTGGTTCTGTTTGCCATGGTGGTTGGTTGAATGCTGTGCTTTATATTAATTTGAAGATGCTACCATGTTTTCAGTTATATTCTCACCTGACTTGTGGTCTCAGATTGGTTTTTGTACTTCTATGTTGATCTGTGGTACTTTTTTTTTGTTCTGTGCGTTGATCTGTTGTGCCGTCAGTGGTGCTCTTTTGCTTTTAGTTTCTTGTTTGTGTACATTATTTATGGGGTGTGGTGAGCATTATTCATGTAAAATTTACAACTACATGTATGATGTTTCAGGCTTGGAGGTGCGTTTTGTTGATCTTTGCAATGCTCCTTGTGGTTTTGTGGTTGTCATCTGAGATATCAGGTTAGCATAAGCTGGCCTTTCTTGTTTTCAATTTTGTACCAGATTTGCTGGTTCCTGATTTTTCTGGCCTGTGCTGTCTACTAATCTTAATCTTGTCTTGTGTGCAGACTACTAAGAATCAGTGACTTGAAGTCTACCTGATGATGTTACACATTCTGTTCAAGTGGCGCAGCTACGCTATGTCAAGCGACATCACAAAGATTTAGGTTAGCTGCACTAATACACTGTTATTTAACTGTAGTTTGTCTACATATATATGCACATGTACATAGCTTTGACATCACTTGTTCTAACTCCTAGCTCCGCCTTTTTTTTTATTGTAGAACTTCATAACACCTGAGGGCTATGACTTTCATCTTGGCTTGGATGCTGCTGGTTGTTGGCGGTCATCTGAGGTTTCAGTTAAGCTCAAATGTTCTGTTACTTTTGGGTATAAGATTTGCTGGTTCCCCGTTTGATTTGCTGGTAACCCAGATGTGTCCTGTTGTGCTGGGTACCTGCCAGCTTGATGGGATGCGTATTGCCCACAAAGATCTGATGGCCAAGCTGGCGTGCTGTTACTTGAACCCAAGCTTCAGATTGTTTTAATTGTGACAAATACCGGGCCACCTGAGGCTGCTGGTGGTTTGCAAGGGAAACCTACCATTGCCGGTGCGTCATCGGGTGAAACTGATGGCCGACAGGTTTGACACGCTGTCACCTGAAAATGACACCACCCAACCAGATTGGTTCCTCTCTTTTACAAAAAGAAACGTGTGGTTCATCTCCGCAAGGTATCCAATTAAGGCATGCGTTTGTGGTACATAAAATTGGAGGAGAGGCTAAGTACTTGTCAATATTCTGGAGCTAGAATTCTTGTCTATTCTTGTCAGAAACTGCTTCATCAGAGTATCATTTAGTCAAGGGGTCATGAAGGAGATCAGATGAAAGAATTGAGAGGATCGACTTTTATGCTTTGCAAAACAGTGAAATAGTAAGGTGATCACGTTGAGCTACTCAAGAGAAGTATATTACTTTCCGAGGAGTGATGAAACAGAGGATTGACGTTTTGGCTCTTTGGAGCATATGCTTCCAGGATAAACAATAAGTTCGCAAATTATATAAAAATTCAAAAAATGTTTTCTTCTGACTAGCATATTTTTGTGTCTTCTACATGTCATGCATCAGGGAGAAAATGCATATACGGTGTCATAGGAAAGCTAAACAATATTAAAAGATGATTTGGAGTACCAATTTTTTTACGGACAGTTGGAAATTTATGTGTGAACATAGGACATAAACGAGCCAAAATTTTGGTTTTGTTGTTGACAGTTGTAGTGACCTTTTTTACCTGGGATCATATGCTACTGGCTCCACGTTGAATTACTGGATGAGACGGGCCTATACAAATGCTGCCTTGGACGGGTGCGTTGCGAAGGGTAATGGGAGGTTTTATCTGTTTCTTTTGGCAAGACGTATTTTTCAGTTGCTCTTTATTGTGTTCCAAAGGTTGCATAACAACTTAATGTGAGCAGCATGTCTAGCTGTGTGTGTGGTACATGCGTCAACGAATATGTTTTTTTGCAAGGAAAAATGGACTTTAAACGGATCACCCAGGTACATTTCTAATTGGATGGAATTGGTAGATTCTTACATTAAAACCATGCTAGAAATTAACTTACAGAGCACCTCGTCGGCTCGCACGCTGCGGAGCTTGCCGTCCGCACTCCGCAGCTAGTGTAAAAGGTATTCAAATGCATTCTACGTACCACGAGAGTACATAAGCTGCGAATTGAATCTAAGCAAGTCACAGATTTGATTATCAATAGAATCAATTCTAACAGGTCACGGCCTAGGGTTTCAACCCTAGCCGCCGCCGCCGGTGACATCTGCAGTTCCATCGTCGTCGCCGGCAACAGATTCGACGGGTCCTCGCCTCCTCTAGATGCCGTTTTGGCACTGGGAGGGGTGGGACCTCGGACCTGCGCACGGCGCTTTTTGAAGGTCCTTAATGTTAGAGCTTCGTTTTGGTCGTCATCTTCTTCGTTAATGGAGATGGTCTCGTCTGTAATAAGTGATCTTCCACGCTTCGTTCGACGGCGAGATACCCTTCCCGACGTCAATGGTGGCTTTGGAAGATTAAGTCTGTCTAGGTATGGTTCTTCAGATCTTGCTTCGCCAGATCAATCTTGGATTGTTTCTCATGGTTGTCGCTAGGAGATTTGTCCTCGCAATATCTATCCCGGCTGCTACATCTTCGGCATTGGTGATTCGTTCTCTCGGCTCCCAACGACGTCGACAAAGTGGTTCGGTTATTTGTCCCTGGAATATCAGTGGTGGTGCTCTTGCCGATGTTGCTTGATTAATTTAATGGCTGCGTGCGTGCACAAAGCCTTGGCATTGCGGCTCAAAATTAAAAAGGGAGAACCTTCAGTGGTATTCACAGGTCTGTGGTTTGTTGGTTTCGGCGTTGTTCCATGGCAGCCTTCAGAAAAGTACAAGATTGTGTCATGGATGAAGAAAAGGCTTGAAGATCTCATAGATTTGCTAGTCTCTTTTAGTTTTGTTTTTGTAATCGATGTAATCGTGTACTCTTTGCTGGTTTAATATATGTGGAAAAATTCAAAAAAAAATTCTAACAGGTCACACACACGTTGGAAGTACTCTGGGGTGTTTGAATTAGACACCCGTCGACGTACTCTAAAACCTGTTAGTGTAAAGAACAACCCATCGGAATTAGGGATGTAATCGGATCGGATTTTGCTCTTACCATATCCTTGGCTATATTTTTTGCCGGATTCAGATCGGAGCGGATATTCAACGGTTGAGGATTCGAATGCGGATGTTAATCGGGCGGATTAGGTATCGGAAACGGTGCAGACTCGGGTCAGAAATAAAGATTGGCGGATGTACCAAAAATACATGATGGATTTTAGTTCCATACATATGCGTTCACTACTTCAATTCCGTATCAGATTTGAATTTTAGTTTCAATTCTTGGCTGGCCGTTTTACGCAAGAATTTGGTGCTCGGCGTAGTGTTGCCCTTTTTCTTTTAGCTTGTCTTTGATCTGCTTTGTTAGAGGTTCTCCTCAACACCATGTATTTGCCATTGTAAAACTCTGAGATTTGTTAATTCAAATCTAGGTATTATTGCCTTTTATCTAAAAAAAAGTAGACGAACACATAAATAGGCATGACACTACTGCAGCATCAATACTTGACGAAATAGTCTTATCTAATGCCAACGTAGATGCATATAGAGTATCGTTGTGCCATTCCGTGGGTCGGCTCTACACCTGTAGCACATATGTTGCATCTTGCCTAACGTTCTACCACATCTATCGTCCGAGAGGTGATGAATCACGAGGACAAGCGGCGGCGGCAGGATTGTCGGCGGGAGGGGCGGCAAACTGCAGAGGGTGCAGCGGGGGCGGCGGCGTTGCGCACAGGGAGGGGCGGCGCGGTGCCGTCAGTCGTGTATTGCGGAGCTGTCGATAGCGATAGGGATCAGAGTCGTGTTTCGTCTCGCGTGACTCGCGTCTCGTGGTGCGGAGTGGTCAGCCCGCTAGTAGTTTGGGCTGCTTCGCTAGTTGTTGACTTGTTGGGTTTGGACGAAATATCAAGTCCGAATAAAATTCGAGTTTATTCGCTCGGATACTCCGTTGGCTGATTCAGATAATCCGGATCCGGTGCCTATTATAAATCCTACACCACATCCGACGTGTTAAATCCGAATCCGAATCCGAATCCTAATCCGCCGGATACCCTTAAACCGGATGCGGATGGTACTTAAACGGTTTCGGGTCGGAGTCGACACGGAAATTATCCTATCCATTTACACCCCTAACCGGAATACATATGTAGATCTGTCCAAGTTATCACAGATTATTCGGCTAGTCACGATGTCAGAATATTTCAACTTTTCTCCCAGGCAACTTTTTTGTTGTTGATTTCTCCGTCAGAAGTTGGCATCACTTGTTTATGGAGGAATATGAGAAAACACTTTGTCACAACAGTGAAACATGGGGTTCCCCTTATGCTGTCAAAGTGGGTCCACCACCTGTGGGCACACCAAAAAGATGGACAAGGCTAAGTGACAAGATCGGTAGATGGGTCCGCCCATCTACCTCGCGGGAACCTAGCAAGTTCGACATCGACACCCTGCGGCTAAGAACTGGGGACCCTCCGGGGTCACCTTCCACCAAGACACCCGAAAGCCCGAGCACCCGGCAGGAGGCTAGGCTCCCTCTCGAATCCGCCTCCGTACAGGATAAGCACGCCAGCACGTGCTAGAAGCTCGTAGAAGGCTTGGGCGCCAAGACGAAGGACGCGACCCAGTGACGTCGCCATGGAGCGTGGTCGGTGGGGGAGTCAGTCCTTTTCCACCCCACTTTCCCTAAAGGTGGACGACCCTCACCTAACCGCGGAGAACACTTGGAGGAGAAGAGGTCACGTCGCGTCCAAAGACCACCAGGGGGTTTTCCCGCCTAAAACCCCCCACGCTTCTCGCGTGACCCTGTGACATCCCCTTAGCCTATAAAAGGAGGACCAAGGCCACCGAGAGAGGAGGACGGATTAGATCGGAACCAAGGCAGAGCACCAGCAAGATTAGCTAGGGCTGAGAGGGTAGAGCGAGAGGTGATCTCCTCCGGTAGGATCTGCTCGTCGTCTACCTCTAGCCGATACCCTGCCGGGTACACACCCGTGACCATCCTTGTAAACTACACCATGATGAACACCTCAATACAGACATGCAGGAGTAAGGCTTTTAGCCTCCGGCGGCCTGAACCTGGGTAAACTCCCTGTATCTCTGTGTTGATTGGTTGAACGTCGGATCGGAGACCTCGACGTGGTTCACCCGGGTGGGACGTCTCCCAACCTCTTTCGCGCCCCGTGCCGAACCTAAAAAAGGGGTATCCTTTACCTCCGGTGTCCGTCACCCGAGACACGACACACTCCATGATAATAAAGAATGTAGGCTCCTCATTGAAATATGAGAAACACTCCATGATAAGAAATAAATGGAGAAATATGAGAACCCGCCAGAAGTTGGCAGAGCTTGCCTTATGAACACATCAACTGAGCATAGCTCTGCATGTCCTAACTTTTGACAATCTTTTCACAATAACTGAGCATAGCTCAAATGGTTAGGTTCATTGTGGCGGGACCAACCCACCCAGATTCAAGCCCAAGATTTGGTATGAGTGCTCACATTTATCGATTTAGTACATGATTTAATTGGTACTATTCTTTCAACGGCAGGTGACATTCCCATCAACAACAAGCAGCTCGTGCTGACTTTATGAACTTACAAGATCTGGCAGTTTAGTGTTTCCAAGGTGCTCATAGGGGTAAAGGGGCTGTGCGTGCTAAATAAATTATACTAACTTCTTGAGCGTCCAGCAGAAAATATCTGGATATAAAGGAAACAAATTTGTTGACTCCTTCAATTTCGAATAAATATATGCCCACGATCAACAATGCTTTGCCTAGTGAAGCCCATCATGCAGCAACACGTAGGTACAATGTTAAGGTATAATCAGCTGGTGTACCAATGTAGTATGGAGGAAAAGGAGATGCTTATGAGTTGTGAGTATTCGATCTGTATATCTTCAGTCTAGCATATTTACACCGGCAAATTCAGTCCATATTTTCCTTTCTCGGCATAAGGCGAATCGATCCATATATAGCATCAGGACATTCCTCAAATGTACCAAAATTATGGTCAGATCGTCTCAAGGGATGACCTGAAATTGAAACGTCCCTTCTCAAGGGAGAGGTGGCAAGATACCCCATTGGTGCAAGAACCCATGGCCAGTTGTTACCTCCAGCACTAGAGAGCCAACACGGCCAGCATAGCAGCGCGGCCATTCCATGTCTCGGCGCTCTTCGTCCAGCCCCACTCCCACACAATGACTGGAGGAGGCAGCATGTCGCGTTTTGTGTCGTAGGCTGCTAGCAGCTCCTCCACGCTCCCGAGTGGCACGAGTGACTGCAAAGGCAATACACCATATTTCACCGAAATATCTACAGCAAAGGGCGCAAGTTTGTTTCTTGATTACATAAAAAATTGCAATTCACACCTTGCTCATTGGTTCCTAATGCCAATTCATTGATATTTACAAACCATTGGAAGTTCACTTATGTAGGAATTCATTCTTTGAATCAGTACTAAGTTGACCATGGAGAGTGATCAAAAGTATTGCTTTGACCAGAATCAGATTACCACGAGGGTGTTCGATCTAGGGCATGTTTCTGCAGTTCACTTATGTTTAAAATTTATTATTATTATTATTTTCTGCTGACCCTAATTCAATCTTTGGTCTTAACTCTACTAACTAAACAAAGCCAGCACACCAGTATATTTTGACTGACATAATCTCATTCAATGACTAGGTTTGTGTTTAACTCTAGGTTGAAGAAACTAAATGCATATTAGAATATTGGAAGCTGACTTGATCGAGTAAGGTATTAAACATGAGTAAACGAATAGAGAGAAGGTATTATATGCATGTCTTGTGATACTTGTTACCTGCCGAGCCTCGAGGTTGGAAACTGCCATTGCGCCAACATAAGGCAAGCTTTCAATAACAGCATCCGCAAGATCTGAAATGAATGTAGGCTCACAACCTAAAGCAGGAACTCTTCCCCAGTGCTTGATGCCAGATTGTAAAGCCAACTCCTTGTACTCCACATCGATTTCTTCCAATGTCTCAATATGTTCGCTGACAAAACTGAAAAGAGAACAGAACAAAAGATGATATCATACTAAAATAGTTTATAAGGAGCGTAATGCGAATAGAGAATTGCTTAAATTACGACAGCAGTGAAGCCAAGTGAAGAAAAGTGATACCTAATGGGAACTGCTAGCAGGCTCTTTACCCCTCTCTGTCCGAGCGCAATAATTGTCTCGTCAGTGTAGGGTTTCAGCCATTCCACTGGTCCTACTCGGCTCTGGAAATTCATGCGAATATGTTAGACGAGAAGAAGGCCACATGCCACTTTAAACAAGACTAGCCACCATGTTTGTCTGCTGCTGTAATTGGACCGAAGCAACCACCAAACAGATGTTCTGCTTATAATAAGCACTACATAGGCTCCCCATTTGGTCGGTGAATGCACAAGCCAAGGAGGCAAGGACAACTGCAGTTGCTTATGTGACATACACAGGTATCAGTGTGTGATGTATTGACCTGATAAGCAAGTGTACATGGATTTGCCATTCCTCTTTTTTCGAGCTCCTCCATGATAAGATCCACGCACTCTTCCATCTCTGCTTTATACGGGTCACCAGCTTCTTCTACGTAAGCCAGAGGAACTCCATGAGCACTGAAAAATATCATGACCTGCAAGTTTCATGTCCCATCAGATATAATATTTCGTTCATCTGAACACAACAACTAAAAAGGGTAAGATTTGTCTAAAGTTAGGAAAACAAATAGCTGCAAGATGGGAACAATCTAAGATATATCTTCTTCTATAATTAAGACATTTCAGCTTTAAGCTTATCATATAAATTGAGGATGCATTCTCTAAAGAAGAAACTTCCAAAATAGTGGGACTCTTCTGGCTGTTTACAAAGTTAAATATTTACCCCTCTTTAGGAGTTCCAACCAGAGCCTGTCCCAAGGTGAGTGGCTAATATTATTATGCAGTA
Organism: Poa pratensis; assembly: GCA_947311845.1. Taxonomy (NCBI): domain Eukaryota; kingdom Viridiplantae; phylum Streptophyta; class Magnoliopsida; order Poales; family Poaceae; genus Poa; species Poa pratensis. Next base: position 3,204,356 of record CAMZMU010000104.1, read on the forward strand.
ACTGAGATGATAAAATTTCTGGCTGAATGTATCTAGTGAGAAAATATTAAGTATTGGCAATTTGGCAGATGGGGAAATCGGTTGTTTGGAAACAAAACATGTTGCCTCGAAGAATAACCTTGCACTCTCTCCTTTTCAGTTTATAAGGCCTCTAGATTTTGTCAGCATCAAATTTTATCAAGATTGACCAAGTTTATAGAAAATTAACATCCACAATACCAAATCAAGATCACTAGGTCCATCATGAAATGTGTTATCATAATGTACTCTAATATGGCATTCCAAATGTTGATATTTTTTCTATAAACTTGGCCACTTGGGCAGACTTAAAAAGGTTCGACATAAGGAAAAATTATAGGCCCTATAAACTGAAAAGGAGGTTTTATGTTATTTTGTGATTACACCGAGGCAATCGTCTCAAGTTTAACAGCCTTATAATTTCGGTGAAGAGAGCACAACAAGATCATGTAACATGGTTCTTACCTTCTGAGGTTTTGGAAATTTGAACAGCTCCTTCTCAATCAAAGTTGCCATGGCCTTGATATATCCTTCACGCTGATACCAAGAAGGTATAACCGTATGTTGCATATTGACCAGATACTCGTCCTCTCTACGACAGCAATTGAATGTGTTGTTTCATACAAATTTGCAAAGCACAAGCGAAGGACGATTTATCATTTTACTTTACTGTACTTACCTGAATATGCTCTCCAGTAGACGGAGACTTGAACCGCTGGTTGATATGGAGAACTGGGGGTAAAGAGGTAGTACAACAAGTTTTGTAATTCCATCCCGTTTTATCTAGAATGCAAAGAGAACAAATTAATGTCTTGTGCAAGGATAGATAAGTTACGATACCAAAACGTCAGTAATTTTCCATATCTAGAATAGCATTGACGTTTTTTTTACCAGAAAGAATAGCATTGATATTGAATAAATGAAGCTGTTTGAAGTTTCATAAACTTTGAATTTTCTTTCAGTGAACGTTAGAAGATTTTAAACTGCATCCCACTAAATCCAAAACGAAATATGTATACACTAAATATCTCTTTAGAGTGACTCTAAGTTAGAGCACCTTAGTTTCTGTGTCATGCTATCGAAAAGACAAAGTATGAACCAAAGTAGCGTAAAGGATATATGAAAAGCCCCTACATGTTCTATAGCTTCCTCGGTGAAGGGATGCCAATACCGCATTCCAACGTACACCTTAGCAGGAATATCTTTTCCACATAATGCCTCCATCAGTGCTTCTCCCTGTACAAGGAGGTTTCCATAAAATGATAAAACCATCAAATGAAACCTAATGTAGGATGCATGAAGTTTATGAAAGATTTAAATAACATTAGGAAAAGTGAGGACACCATAACTTGTTTACTTAGAATCATAATGTATATGAATTGGTCAAGGCCTCAGGGGGACAACATACTTCCTTGCTCAACATCAAATAGAAGTATTCTTGTCAGGTGACTCATTAACTCATCCAGTAGTGTAACATTGGCTTTGAGGGCACATTATAGATAGGAAATGGGCCTAGCTCACTTGGTTTGGGGAGTGGATCTACAACCCAACCATCTGGGTTGAAGTCCTCACAGATGCAAATTTGGGTTCCTATATACACTGTGTAGACCTACAGCTTTTTTTTCAAAAAATAGTGAACATTATAGATGGTTAGAATAAGTATTACATAATTATTCTCAACATGAATGATTGTGGAGAATACTGCATCTCACTCAGACAATGGGTTGCTCACTGGATAACCAATATAGTTGGGCTATATTGTTACGAGTTGCGACTCATGCTCTCATGGACTAGCCTAGGAGACCTTGGGTGGTCTATTGCGGGTACCAAATAGTTTGTTTTGTTTTTGTTTCACATATGCAACTTGGCAGGAATTCCAGTAACTGCCTATGATTTATGAGAATTTTTTTCCAGCATTTGACTGTGATTTGGGCAGTTAGCTTTAATTCTGTTGAACAATAGGTTTACTGTGTGAATATACAGAACTAGTTAGGTTTATAGCTTTCTTCCTCTCTTTTCAGTTTTTGGCTAGTCTAGGCGCCCTCCCTTTCTTTGTTTGTGGTAGTTTGTAAACTCTTCCATCATTGTGACGTTTTCTCCTAATAACAGAAATGTGGATATACAGTATAAAGTACTATTTTAGTTATGTTGTTCAGCAATTCAGTGAATTTTAATAATACCCACGTTGTTAAGAGATTCACTGTGCAGGAGCCATGGCAAGTTAGCAAGTAAGGCAATGGAATATCAAAATGTACCTGTGCATCAGTAATTTGTCGAAGAGGTGAACCACCACCTATGGATGCATAACCTTCCTTGCTCTTTGGTGCTCTTGCAACAGATATAAATTGTGCTAGCGGCTTCTGCAGAAAACGGAACGCCCTAGGAAGACGGATAATATCCTGTCATTATATATCATGAGAAATCTAATGAGTATGAGAAAACAAATTGCAATGTGACTTCTTCAAAAACATAACCAAGGCACATTTGAACACATTCTATATGATCTACAAAATGTATACCATGATGGCAGAACCTTAGATAAGCTCCAAGGTTGATTTGGACTTTACAATTTGATGATAAACGATGATAAACGGTTGAACATTTCCAGGAAAAACAATAAATTCATCAACATGATCTTTTTGGCAAAATACAAATTAAAAGTAGAGCAAGTGAAAAAACTTAGAGGCTCATAATTGCATATGAGGACGGTAATTACCGGATCAGCAAAAAGATTAAACAAGAAAGGCTGGACATCATCTAGGGTCTCCGGGCCTCCAAGATTCAGCAACAGTACGCCAATTTTTTCATTGGCAACGAAAAGTTTTCTGATATCAGACTGTGCAGTGAGGACCGCCTCTGATGCCGACGAACATGGTCTAAAATGTTGCCTCGAGTCAGGTGGCGGTTGAGAAGACCATCCTAGCTTGCATTTGCAGGACAAAGGCTTGCAGTGAGAGCAATGTCCAAGACAAAGCCATGCGCGGCTACCAACTGAAGAAGATTTAATTGCATATGCCCTGGATAGATTGAGCCTGCTTGGGCATGGAAAGGAACAGCAAGCTATGTCAGTATGCGATTGAATCCCATCAACTTGCAATCCCGGCCTCTGCATGTTGCAGCGTTGCAACATGCACAGAGTGTCGGGGGGCTGCCCCCGGGTAGGGCAAAGATGATGTGTTATGAACAGTTAAGGTCTAACCGGATCAAGGAAAGAAGAGCCGGCTAAGTTATCCGGGTCGGATCTCAAGGCGATTCGGTCAGTCCTACTTCAAGCCAGTGAAAGAAAAGACCAAAGGGGATCCGGTGAGGTTTAACCGGATCCAGGAAAGAAGAGCCGGCTAAGTTATCCGGGTCGGTCAGGAAGGACCCGGGTAGGGCAACTCGGATGATGCACAGGGGCCAAGTAATGTCAGTAAAAGTCACGGGCACTGTAAGGTTACTGACCGGGGCTCAGAAGACAGCAAGGTGCTGCCACAGGTTTTCCGGGTCACAAGCCCCTAGGCGCTGACTCGGCCAATTCGGGAAAGGGGCAGTGCTAGGCTACTGTGGTCTACACTGCCTTAAGCTCAAAGAGGAAAGATAAGCCTGTGGTGAACAGAGGGTGAGCTGGGCTGAGTGACAGTGGCCAGTGTTTGTCCTGTTCTCCTTGTCCATGCCATTGTCCTCTGCGGCCAGGGGCAAAAGGGTAATTCGGTTACTGTATATATGCAACACCACCTTCTCCTGTGAGAGGATCGACCATTGTGAGCATCATTTCCCCCCAAGCTTCATCTTCTACCTGGAGCTCTCTCCATTGTTCATCATACAGCTCAAGGAGCGCTCTGTACTTGTAAACACTTGAGATATAAGAGAGTAGGCTAGAGCTGCAGTAGGGGTGTTACCTCCACAAGAGGGCCCCGAAGCAGGGTACATCGTGGTGTTCTTGGCTGTTCTTGGTTTGCTTTGTTCTTGTTGTTTCCTGCGAGGTTCTTGTTTGATCTTCATGCGTGCTTCATAAGCGCGCAAACCCTCCCCGGTTCCCCCAACGCCCAAGCGAGCCCACACTTAAGCCATACCCATGGCATCTGCCGTGACACCACCACGACAGTTGGCGCCCACCGTGGGGCAAGCATTGGCGTTGGCTGGGGTTTCCATCCGGACGGGCTCCGTCACTGGTGCCGGCGAGCGGGTCCTCTCCGGGCTCGTGTGCAAGCTCGGCGAGTTCAACTTCATCAGCGACAACGCGGGGTGCTTCTCCAACAAGCCCTTCCCCGCGGATGGCTTCCTCATGACGCTGGGCAGCTTCGTCACCTACGTCGCCACCGAGCCAGTTCGCGAGTACCCGGCGCAGGTGCTCGTGGCTGCGGATCCTCCCTCTTTCCGCGCAGCTCGCGGAGGGCGTAGCGCTCGCCCTGGGAGCAGCGTGGAGGTCATGGTGGCTGCCGCAAACGCTGCTGCTGGCAAAGGAGGTGCCAGCGCGAGCGTGCCAGAGGAGCTGGCCACGCCGGTCGATCCGGCTGACAAGCCGACCCGGACAGCTAAGTTCCCTAAGGAGAAACCCGATCCGGTTGGTCCCCTTGGCATGTCAAGCAGGGATGCTTCCTTAGAGGGTATCTTGGAAAAGCTAGCTCGGCCAGTGGCTCCTGGAGCAAATGTTGATCTTACTGTAGCTCAGCTAGAGGCAGAGCGCCTGAGGTTGCAAAAGAGGCTCGGTTAGTGATAGAGTCTAGGCAAGAGTTTGATAGAGATCTGAGAGAATACAATGCTGCCAATGGTATCACAGATGGCTTTACTCCTGTAGTGCACCGCTCGCGCAAGAAAGCCGAGTTGCGTAACAGAGGCAAGGACCTCAATGACGAGTTGGCTAGAGCTGCAGGTTCAAGCTCAAGTAAAGCCACTAGTCATAGGTCCGGAACAGGCAAGCCGGTTTATAGCTCCCCGGCTAAGAATCTTAGGGCTGCAGCAGCAGCACGAGCCGAGTTAAGTAACCTGACCGGGGACGCTTGGCGCAAGCAGGCGGAGAGAGTGAATGAGCTAGTGGATGTGTGCAACAGGCAGAATGAGGCCTACCGGAAAGCTAATCCGGATGCTGGTGGTTCCCGGGTAGTTGTCTCGGTTAGGGCTGCTAGCCAGAAATCTAAGGGGCAAGCGTCCTCTCCGCATGTTGTGATTGACCGAGCTCAAAGTGTGAACTCGGGTAAGAGCAAGCAGCTGCAAACTTATGATGCGGTATATGCGAGCAAGCAGCTTGCAGCCCAAGGAAAAGGTGGACAAGACAGAAACAGTGGTGGTCAAGGCAATCCGGGTACTGGAAGGGGAAATTCGGCTGGCCGAGGTCAACCACCTCGCCACCCCGGACAGCAGGTGATGGCGCAGGTGCAGCAGCAAAGTGGTGGCCAGGTGGGCTACCGCTACGACGATGGCAATTCGGCTATGGCGCGAGCCGGATACCAGACGTATGACAATGCATTGGCGTCGAGACTGGGGCCTCGGATGTTGGATCCGGATGATCAGCGTCTCAGGTTGGACAGAATCTATCAGTCCGAGAAGCTGGAAGAGCAAGGCCCACCGGGTCCACCATGCTTTGGACCTCGGATAATGAATGAACCAAGTGTGCCGTTGTTCCAGCTCGGCCGCAACACGAAGCCGTATAATGGCAGCACCAAGCCACAGGATTGGCTGACGGACTATGTATCATCAGTGCACATTGCGGGGGGCAATCGCCGATGGGCGGTCCGGTATCTCCCGCATATGTTAGAAGGTCCAGCCCGAATTTGGCTGAATAACTTGCCGCCGGGTAGTATCAATTGTTGGATGGATTTGGAACAGGCGTTTAACAGCAACTTCTCCAGCACCTACAAGAGGCCAAACCGACCTCAGCTCCTGGCTGCATGCAAGCAGGAAGAGAGGGAGACAGACCGAGAGTATTTGACTCGGTGGAGCAACATGCGCAATTCTTGCGAAGGTGTAGTGGAGGAGCAGGCCATTTCATGGTTTGCACAGGGATGCAGGCATGGTACACCACTTTGGCAGAAACTCCAAAGAGATATGCCGAAAACCCTGGCAGATATGATCCGGATAGCAGACACGTATGCGCTGGGTGATCCAACACAGCCCGCATTGGATGCAGTGGGAGCAAACAGGAGGCAACCGGTTAATAACCGAGTTGGGCCATTAAGGCCCAGTGACCGACATGAATTCGGTTACAAGAGAAGAGATCCGGATTACAGGTATGGTTCGGATCAAGTTGCTGCAGTAAACATGGATCAACCCGGTGGAGGAGATGCGCAGAGGCAGAAAACTGATGGTCCGGCTTGGAGGCCGAATCAAGGTGCCTGGCCGAAGAAAGTGTGGGAGGGACCAAGTCCACCTCTGACTTTTGAGTCCAGATTGGATGGGCCTTGCTGTTATCACACCACTGATCCGCGCAAACCGGCTAATCATTCGACCCGGAACTGTAGTTGGCATCACCGCATTCAGGCGGAAGGTCAAAGAGGACCACCTCAGAGAGGCGCTCCTAGACCGAATTTCAGGCCAAACATGCCGCTAACCGGAGCCAATGCGACCCCGGTCAACGCTGGAACTCCAAGGCCAGCAGCAACGAAGCCGGTTAACCTGGTGAACATGGGAGGCAGTGACAATGGTGATGGCCCAAGTAGGCAAGGTGGATACCCTGGGAATGATTACAAGGAAGCACATCAGAGTTATGTGGTTTTCGTGACCGAGCCAACTGACAAGAAAAGTCAGTTGAGACGAGCAAAGGAGGTGAATGCCGTGATGCCAGCAGTTCCAAAGTACTTGAACTGGTCTGAGCAGGAGATCACTTGGAGCAGGGCGGATAACCCAAGGATCATGCCAAGCCCAGGGAACTATGCACTGGTGGTGGATCCAACTTTGGTTGGACCCAAGCTGAACGTGAAATTTAGCCGAGTCTTGGTCGACAATGGCAGTGCCATAAACATCATGTATCGGGACACAATGGTCAAGTTGGGTATTTCGCCGAATCAGTTGCAACAGAGCAGCTGTACTTTCCATGGCATAGTACCCGGGGTATCTTGTTCCCCCATGGGTAAGATCTGGGTAGATGTGTTGTTCGGTACCAGGGACAATCACAGACTTGAGAGTCTCGAGTTCGAGGTGGTGGATTTGGAAAGCCCATACCATGCTCTGCTTGGCAGGCCAGCATTAGCCAAGTTCATGATATCTACTCATGTGGCCTACCTCAAGATGAAAATGCCTGGCCCGAATGGTGTTATCACCGTTGCGGGAGACTACAAGAAGGCCATACAGTGTGCTACAGTTGGTTCTAACTTAGCTGAATCACTGGTGATACAAGCTGAAAAGAGCAAGATGCACGAGGTGGTGGCAATGGCGAAGTCAGCTCAGCTCGGCGTGCTGGCCATGACTAATCCGGATGCGGGTGCAACATTTGAGGTGCCCAAGGAGACGAAGAAGATCCCCATTGACCCGGAGAACCCGGAGCGCATGGCCATCATTGGTGCCGGGCTGGGTGAGAAATAGGAAAGCGCGCTCTGTCACTTCCTCCGTGAGAATCGGGATATCTTTGCATGGTCAGCTAAGGACCTGCCTGGTGTTCCGAGGGAGTTGGCAGAGCATTCTTTGTTTGTCAGGCCGGATGTGAAACCGGTTAGGCAACCGACTCGGCGGCTTTCAGATGATCGAAGAAAGGTGGTGCTCGATGAGCTGGCTAAGCTGCTGGCAGCCGGATTCATTATGGAGGTGTTGCATCCGGACTGGATATCTAATCCAGTTCTAGTAGAGAAGAAGAAGGACGAACCAGCTGTGGTCAAGGTGTGGCGCATGTGCATCGATTTCACCAACCTAAACAAGGCGTGTCCAAAGGATCCATTTCCTTTGCCTCGGATTGATCAAGTGATCGATTCTACTGCTGGGTGTGAGTTGTTGTCTTTTATTGATGCGTACTCTGGTTTTCACCAGATACCACTGAACCCTAAAGATCAAATAAAGACTGCTTTTATTACCCCGTATGGGGCGTATTGCTATCGTGTCATGTGTTTCGGTTTGAGAAATGCTGGTGCAACTTATCAGAGATGTATGCAAAAGTGCTTGCATTCTCAAATGGGTAAAAATGTGCAGGTGTATGTGGATGACATTGTCATCAAAACAAAAGAAAAACGTACTCTCCTCGAGGATCTCGAGGAAACATTTGTGAACTTGAGAAAATATCGGTTAAAATTGAATCCGGACAAGTGCACCTTTGGTGTCCCAGCTGGAAAGTTGCTTGGTTTCCTTGTATCGAGCCGAGGTATTGAGGTGAATCCGGCTAAGATCCGAGCCATAGAAAGAATGAAATTGCCTAAATGTCTAAAAGATGTACAAAAATTCACCGGGTGTTTAGCCTCGTTGAGTCGGTTTGTGAGTCGGCTAGGAGAAAAAGCCTTGCCCTTGTATCAGTTAATGAAAAAGAGCACCGGGTTCACGTGGACCCCGCAAGCAGATTCGGCTTTCAACGAATTAAAAAAGATGTTGTCCACTGCTCCAGTTTTGGCATCACCTTTGCCGAATGAGCCAATGCTACTTTACATTGCGGCCACTAACCGGGTCGTAAGTGTGGTCATGGTGGTAGAGCGAGAAGAGGATGGTAAATCTGTGCAGAGGCCGGTGTACTATTTGAGTGAGGTGATCTCAACTTCGAAGCAAAATTATCCTCACTACCAAAAGATGACATATGGTGTGTACCTGGCGGTCAAGAAGTTGAAACACTACTTTCAAGAGCATCCGATTACAGTGGTATGTGAAGCTCCAATTGCGGAGATCATTGGGTGCAAAGATGCAACTGGCCGAGTTGCCAAATGGGCGATAGAAGTGTCTCCTTACACACCGCATTATGAGAGAAGAGATGCTATCAAGTCTCAGGCTTTGCCGGATTTCCTTTGTGACTGGGCTGAGATGCAATATGAACCACCTAAACCGGATTACAATTACTGGAGGTTGCACTTTGACGGTTCCAAATGCAAAATCGGGCTAGGTGCTGGGGTGGTGCTCACATCACCAAAACAGGATCAATTGCGATATGTATTGCAGATTCATTTCTCAGCGTCAAACAATGTAGCCGAGTATGAGGCACTGATCCATGGGCTTAATGTGGCTCGGGACATCGGCGTTCGCCGGATTGAGTGTTTCGGTGATTCGGATTTGGTCGTGCAGCAATCTTCTGGAAATTGGGATGCTCTTGACGCCAATATGGCACTGTATCGGTTTCATGTTCAGAAAATTTCGGGATTTTTTGAAGGCTGTGAGTACAAGCATATACCTCGGCTGGAAAACCAAGCTGCAGATGTTCTGTCAAAACTCGGGTCGTCTAGGGAGGCAATCCCACCCGGAATATCCTTGAATCATCTAAGGGTCCCTTCAATCAAACCTTCGCCTGATTCCGAGTCGATTTTTATTCCCAAGCAAGAATCCGAAGCTATTCCTATGAATGTTGATGTGGAGTATATCGAGGAAGACCCGGGGACGCATGCCCGGACTCGGGGACTGCTCACACAGATTCGGAAACTGCTAACCGAGTCTTGGGAAAGAGGAGCAGAGATGAAGATGAGGATAACCGGATTGTGGGGAATGGGCAGAAGCTGATAGAAGAAATAATGGCGGCCAAACCTGTGGAAGAAAATGAGCACTTGTTCCCTTTGCATCCAGTACCAGAGTGGGCTGAAGAGATCATGAAGTTCATCGAGGAAGGAAGCTTGCCAAGCGATGAGACCAAGGCTAGGCGTGTCCAGAGGAGATCCAAGGCTTATACCATCATCAACAAGGAGTTATACAAAAGAAGTGTAACCGAGGTGTTGCAGCGCTGCGTGGAGCCAGCAGAGGGCAAGGAGATGCTCCTAGAGATACACCAAGGTGAATGTGGACATCATTGCAGTACAAGAGCCCTGGTGGCTAAAGTGTTCCGGCATGGATTTTATTGGCCCACTGCTCATGCAGATGCGGAGGACATAGTCCGCAGGTGCGAAGGATGCCAGAGATTTGCTAAGCAAACACACTTACCCGCATCGGCACTGAAGACAATTCCTATTACTTGGCCATTTGCGGTGTGGTGTTTGGATATGGTGGGAGATTTCAAGCCGGCTAGGGGCAACATGACACATATGCTGGTGATGGTGGATAAGTTCACCAAGTGGATAGAGGTGAAACCAATACGGAAAGTGGATGGCCGTTCGGCTGTAATCTTCTTGAAAGAAATCATTTTGAGATACGGATACCCTCATAGCATCATCTCGGATAACGGCACAAACTTTGCTGTCGGAGAGTTTGCCCGATTCTGCATGAATAAGGGGATCCGGTTAGACATAGCCTCAGTGGCACATCCAGAGTCCAATGGACAAGTGGAAAGATCAAATGCTCTAGTGTTAGCCGGCATCAAGGCTCGTCTCATTGAACCATTGTTGAAAACTCCGGGGTGCTGGATAGATGAAATCCCATCAGTTCTATGGGGTCTAAGGACTACACCGAATCGGTCAACAGGCTATACGCCATTCTTTCTGGTTTATGGGGCAGAAGCTGTCCTACCCACTGACATAGAATATGATGCACCAAGGGTGGCAATGTACACTGAAACCGAGGCAAAGGAGGCCCGGGAAGATGCAGTGGATCTGCTAGAGGAAGCAAGAGAATTGGCCCTGTCTCGGACAGCAATATACCAGCAAAATCTCAGGCGTTATCATAGCCGAAAGATCAGTCCTCGAGTGTTTCATGAGGGTGATCTAGTGCTGAGGCTGGTGCAGCGCAGCAAAGGCCGACACAAATTGTCACCTCCATGGGAGGGACCATTCATTGTGAGCAAGGCTATGCACAATGATTCGTACTACCTTGTAGATGCACAGGAATCAAGGGAGGATGGCTTGGACAGACCCGGACAGGAAACCAAGCGACCTTGGAATGTAGCTCTGCTTCGACCCTTCTACTCTTAAAGGGCGCAATGTATGTATTTCAATTTATCATGAATGAAATCGCGGTAATCCGAGTCTGGACTCGGGGACTGCTTCGTCCTTATGCATGTGTTGTTTATTACTGTTTTGTTTTTTGCCGTTCGTGTGCCGAATCGCTTTGAACCTTGTTCTAAGCTTCAAGTAATGTATGTTGTGTTGTTGATCTCGTGACTCGACTGACAAACACCAAAATGGTAGTCAAGAGCAGAGATGAGGAATATGGGAAACATGAAAATGGACACGGGGACTCGGTCCAAAACCGATTCGGCACATGTCGTTTACTAACCCCTGTTATTTCTTTTTTCGTTTATGTTGAATGATTCTAAACCACAACTCGTGCGTTTCAAGTATTGTATGCTATGATTCCTATCTTGTGACTCGACTGTCAAAACACCCAAAGAGGTAGACAAGAGCAAAGATTTGGCAAAAGTAGTAAACAAGAAAACAAACTCGGGGACTCGGTTTAAGATGATCCAACATAAACCTTGTCCGGATCGCGTTAAGCATGATAAGCATAGTCTCGAAAGAACTTAAAATAGTCTATTACATCTGCTCCCGGCATACCGGGGATTTAATGTTTTTGTTAAGTACTTCAGGGTGCAGCGGACTCGGTCGCGGCGGACTCGGTCATAGGAGTTTCGGTTGCAGGAACTCCTGTGGTAGGAGCTTCGGTTAGCGGAGCTTCGGGGGCACGGGCTTCAGCTACGGGTGCTTCGGTTGAAGTGGACGCGGTTACGGGAGGTTCTGTTGCTGGAGCAGACTCAGAAGATGGTGGCACTTCGGAAGTAATCTTGACTGGAGAGCTTGAAGGATGGGCGGATTCGGGAATATCCGGATCAGGTGAAGCCTGTTTAGTGATCACAGTCAAGTTAGTGGCTGGAATCACAGGAGACTCGGTTGGAGTTTGTTCGGTGAGCTTGGCCGAGTCGGAGGCTGGTACCTTGCTGGATTCTTCTTCTTCATCAGACCCGCCCTCAGAATCGGCGTATTCTTCAGCGGAGGCATCATCCGATTCCTCTTCTTCAGTGTCTTCTCCATCCGAGTAGACTGGAGCCTCCAGATCAAGATGCTTGGTGCGTGCAAATTCGGCCATAAAGTTGGCGGCTTCTTCACGGATCTTGATCCGGTTGGGATCTGAAGCCCATGAAGAACCCTCGCGAAAGGAGCGCACTTTGGCAAGATCAATCAGCTCATACCAAGACATGATGAATAACAAAGCTGCATCAGCACCAGCGCGGGCGGACGAAGACCTCCACTTCTGTAGCCGGGTCATGGCTTGGTCCAGGTCTCTGATCAGCTCCTCCACAGGCACAACTTGCCGCGCTTCAGGAAATAAGATCCGGTGAGCCTTGAGACTTGCATTGAGCAGACCAATATGGGAATCCTTCAAAGGAGCAATCCGAGCCTTGAGTGCTGTGATATGATCTTCGATGTCCCATGTCTCTGGTAGTGGAGCCTCGGTTAATTTAGCTCTCTCAGCTCGGGCGTCTCTCACAGCCCTGGCGGCTTGAAGCCGGATGCTGGTAAACTCTCCTACAAACAAATAAGCTAATACTGAGTTCAGCAAGAAGGAACACAAGCATATGTATCGGTTAAGGGCAGAAAGAAAAAAGGGATTCGGTGAACTTACGATCCATGTCATCATTAAGGCTAGCAAGTGCAGCAAGCCATTTCGCACTGGCCGCTTTGTGAGCACTCAGTTCTTCTTTAGCCGCTTTGACTTCGGCTTCAGATTCGGCTATGGTCGTTTGAATTTGCTGGTCCAGTTTGGCCCGCTTCTCAAGTCCGGCTTTGAAAGTATCCCGCTCCTTCTGGATAGTATCTTTTTCACGCTTCAGCGTATCCCGCTCTCCTTTAACCTTGTTCTTCACTTTTTCAACTCGGTCAAGCTCTCGCTGGAGCCGAGTCACTTCTGATTTTTCCTCGGATAAGGCGCGTTTGTGCTCTTCTTCTTTCTTGTCCATTTCAAGACAGAGCCCATCGAAGGAAGTTTGGAGCTTCTGGTGCTGATGGGCGAGCTGCTTAAAGAGCTTGCCGCGAGCGGTCATGGTTTCCTGAAAGAAAACAGGCAAACGGCGTCAGAAGAATCTCGGGGACTGGCCCGAGATTAACCGAATCAGTTGAAAAGGAGACTCGGGGACTGGAAGTCCCACGGTGTCCTCGGTTAAGGCAACATTCATCATAATTTTTTTTAGAGATTCAAGCCGAATGACTTTCTTACTCGGAGGAGTATCAGTCGTTCGACCCGAATCTCGGGGACTGGGTATAGTACTGTTTGATTATGTTGAAATAAAAGCAAGGTTCGGATAAATTTACCTCGAACACCCGGTTAGCTTCAGTGACCGAGGTCTGTACAGAGTGTAAGGATTGGAACATCCGACTAGGCCCAGCCGGGTGTGGCGCTGAAGTAGAGAAGCCTGTGGCAAAGTCAGCATCATTCCAAGCTTCAATGAATTGCTTGGCGGACTCGAGCTTATCGCTGCTCGGAGGGCGCGGATTCGACGCGGACTGGCCGAATCGAATCGCTGATGGGGCGGCAGAAACCTTCTTGCTAGCAACCACCTGCTTATCCGAGGTAGTCGGAGTTGTGCCAGAGGCACCCTGAGTCGGCTTGGGTTGCGGTGACGCACCAGAAGTCTGCTTCGGATGTGGCTCCTTGTGCTGCTTCTCGGAAACTTGCTGTTGCTGTTGCTGCTTCTGCTTCTTCTTCTTCTGCTGCTCTTGGTTCAGTGCAGTTTGAGCTGCAGGAGCAGGGCGGGAATCAGGCTTAGGCGAGGACGTAGCCGATGTCTTGGCCTTTTCCTTCTCCAGCTCCTTGAGAGGGCGTGGCCAACTTGAATCTCGGATTGGAGCCGAGGTTTCCTCACACTCCAAGTCGATAACCGGCTCTGAAATGGGAGTCGGCTGGGGAATATTGGTAGTGGTGACACGCGTTGGTGAGGTGGCAGTTCGGTCAGGAAATTGGGTTTCCATGGCCGTATCCAGTGGAGGGATAGGAGAAGAGATGGATGAATGAGTCTGCGCGGTGATGAGGACATCACTGCATAAAGTAAAGCAAACGGTTAACTCGGATAGATATGACTCGGTTAATAGAGGAAGAAAGCAAATAAAGTTCGCTCAATGTTACCCCTTGGTGGTGGGCATCGGTTTGACGCGATTTGGCTTGTCGCCGGACTTCTTCCTTCTTTTTGTCTGTGGGGCATCTGTTTCGGGCGCCTCAGCGCGTTTCCGAGAGGCCTCTCCAGTATCTTGTTTGGCTGGAACACAAGGAGGTGGTTTCCATGAAATCGGAATAGCGTCGATGGGTTCTAAGATGCAGCAATCTTCATCTTCCTCGTCGGAAAGGTGGTGAATGTCTGATTGCTTACCCTTGCGGACTGGCTTGGCACGGGGAATTGGCAAGTAGTCATCCGAATCCGGATCCTCTTCGCCCTCGCGCGGCGGGCTGAGATCCGGTGTCCATGCCTTGGTGGAAAGATCTCCGTCTTCAATAAGTTGACGGTCAAACAGCTACAAAAAAGACAATGCGAATCCGGATCAGGCCAGGATTGTTCGGATGAAGTAAGAGTGGATTCGGAAAGTGGTGAGCTAACCTGTGGAGGAAGTTTTTCCCGGTAGAATGGCTTTACACCCCACCGCCATTTATCCGACATCTCATTGGCAGCAATGGCGTTTACCCGTCTGAAGACGGAAGCTTTGTCAAGCTCGTGTTTGCTGATCCGGGTAGGATCTAGTGCGCCACGCGTGTGGCATATCTTGTGGTCACGCCTTTGAAGAGGGCTGACTCGGCGAGAGATGAAGGTCCGGACGAGGTCGTCAGAGACCATACCCTTCTTCAAAAAATCCTCCAGAGTGGTATGCACTGTCTGAAGTTCAGCAATTGTTTCAGCCGGATTGTAACCGAAGTTCAGTTCGGCTGTGGGCGGCTCCATCCTGAATTCGGGCAGGTTGAGAGCGTCATGGCCCTCAGCGCTCTTTATGTAAAACCAGGTCCTTTGCCATTTCTTCACCGTGTCTAGGCCGGTGACTCGGGGAAAGGCGGATCCCTGCCTTGGCGTGATGCTAACCGAACCGCAAGCGGTCAGCTGTTTCGGCTTGGTACCTGGAATGGTGTGCTTGCGAAGGTGGAAGTACTTTGCCCATATATCCACACTAGGCCAGAGACCGAGATAGCCTTCGCAGAAGGAAGAGAAAGCTGATAAAGAGACAAAGGCGTTCGCCGGGAGGTGGTGAAGCTGCAGTCCGAAAAGTCCAGAAAGGCCCGGAAGAAGTCACTGGCAGGTAACCCGAGCCCGCGCTCGAAATGCGCTATGAATACCACGCGTTCACCAGGTTCGGGCGCCGGTGCGAGTTCTTTTCCGGGTCGGCGGCAAATGGCTTGGGCGGTATACGCCGGGTGGCTCGTAGCCATTCCAGATCGTTTTTGGTAACATCAGATCCTTCCCATCTGCCAGGGGGAAGTTTGGCCATAACCGAATCAGTCCTGCAGCAAAAAGGCGGATAACCGGGTCAGGAAATTCGGAATCCATGGACCAAAGAAGAATCGGATAACATTAAAGCCGAATCAGATCTATGGTGACTCGGCTAATCCTATCCCGGGTAGGGTTAACCGGGTCCGGTGGAGAAGGTGAAGCGGTTGGAAGTCGCAAACATCTTTCCGCAAGTTTCTAGGGTTGGGAAGATCTACAGCGGTGGTAAAAAAGAAAGAAAATCACGGGTAAAAACATGGTTGAACTGCTCCAACGGGACAAGTGTATCTAGGCCAGTCTATTGCGGAACTTGGACAGAAATTTGCGGAGTGTGCTACGGCAGGAACACGGGCTTAGATACGCATCAATCTACCAAGAACAGGTGTGTGTATTCGAGAATATGAACTCGTCACGGTGGCTATGGCGAGAGGAGGAAGAACTTACAGTGCGAATTGCTCGAAGGAGGAGTTCGACGGAGAAACGTCGGAGATGGGCGCGAGGCGCGGCTCCGATGGTCTTGCTCTGGTACGCTGTGCGTCCCTGGCGCGGCAACCTTGAATGGCGAGGTTGCGGCGGCGTCGATGGAGCGGGTTAGTGGGAGTTGAGAGGAAGAAGAAGGGGAAAAACCACCGCGCCCTCTTTATAGCCTCCAGCGGTAACTGCCCCCCACTACCGCGCGGTTACCGGAGCACGGTTAGATCCCTTGCGTCGCGGAACTCTGTGGCAGCTGCTGTGGCCGTGTATTTCAAGCACACGTGGTCACGCCGCAGAATTGGAAGCGGTGGAACGGATCCTATGTGCCGGTCAACGGAGAAAACGAGGAGACGTGGTCTTCTGGTCAAATACACTCAAGTACCCGGTGGATCCGGATAACGAGCTGACAACCCGGGTTATACGGCTTTGCACAGGCTTTTCCTGCCAAATGTCCCGGAAAATTCGGTGACAACTAGAAGTGATCCGGTTAATGATGTTGGTTTTGAATCTGGAACGGCCCTTCAGCCGAGGCTGTAGGACCATACCAGCTTCGGGGACTACTGTCGGGGGGCTGCCCCCGGGTAGGGCAAAGATGATGTGTTATGAACAGTTAAGGTCTAACCGGATCAAGGAAAGAAGAGCCGGCTAAGTTATCCGGGTCGGATCTCAAGGCGATTCGGTCAGTCCTACTTCAAGCCAGTGAAAGAAAAGACCAAAGGGGATCCGGTGAGGTTTAACCGGATCCAGGAAAGAAGAGCCGGCTAAGTTATCCGGGTCGGTCAGGAAGGACCCGGGTAGGGCAACTCGGATGATGCACAGGGGCCAAGTAATGTCAGTAAAAGTCACGGGCACTGTAAGGTTACTGACCGGGGCTCAGAAGACAGCAAGGTGCTGCCACAGGTTTTCCGGGTCACAGCCCCTAGGCGCTGACTCGGCCAATTCGGGAAAGGGGCAGTGCTAGGCTACTGTGGTCTACACTGCCTTAAGCTCAAAGAGGAAAGATAAGCCTGTGGAGAACAGAGGGTGAGCTGGGCTGAGTGACAGTGGCCAGTGTTTGTCCTGTTCTCCTTGTCCATGCCATTGTCCTCTGCGGCCAGGGGCAAAAGGGTAATTCGGTTACTGTATATATGCAACACCACCTTCTCCTGTGAGAAGGATCGACCATTGTGAGCATCATTTCCCCCCAAGCTTCATCTTCTACCTGGAGCTCTCTCCATTGTTCATCATACAGCTCAAGGAGCGCTCTGTACTTGTAAACACTTGAGATATAAGAGAGTAGGCTAGAGCTGCAGTAGGGGTGTTACCTCCACAAGAGGGCCCCGAAGCAGGGTACATCGTGGTGTTCTTGGCTGTTCTTGGTTTGCTTTGTTCTTGTTGTTTCCTGCGAGGTTCTTGTTTGATCTTCATGCGTGCTTCATAAGCGCGCAAACCCTCCCCGGTTCCCCCAACGCCCAAGCGAGCCCACACTTAAGCCATACCCATGGCATCTGCCGTGACACCACCACGACACAGAGCCAAATTTTATGCAAACATCAAAACCGAACGGCTTACAAAAAAGTAAGAATATGCCACGTGATTGCATCAAGATTTCTAGTGTGGAAAACATAACAGGATACAAGATTCAACAAAACCATATTAGGGGCTAGTATTACCTAGATAAATCACGCGGCGCAGGCCCAGGGGCGGGCCTAACATGGAGCATGGATCCCCAAACTTGTTGGGAAATGAACGAAAGTATTACTCCACCAGGCAGGCAGCAAGCGCAACAAGCTGGATGGATGGGAGATTCAGGTTAGAGCAAAAAATGACCGATCCAGGAACAAATAAGAACTAACCAGAAAAGGCTAGCACATTCCGGTTCTCCACGTACCGTAGAAATCAAATCCAAGGAGAAGCGCGGAGCCGCGAGAGAGAGAGAAGAGAGAGAGCGGAAAGGCAAGTGGCAGGGGAAGGAAGCAAGAGGATAGGGTTAGAATTTTGCAAGGGTGGGAATTTTTTGAGATTATTATTTGACTCTTCAAGAAAATATCTTCCGAAGAGAGGGCCCTGGGTCTGTTTGCTTTATTTGGAAAAAAACCCTGATCCACGCACGTGCTGCCGGCACAGGTGGGCTCAGTCCCGATTTATTTGCAAAAATCCCTGATCCAAAGGGCTGGCCCGGCCAGCCCAAAAACGGGCTGGCCCGTGGAGGCCTATTTGTAAGCGGGTTGTGTCGTGCTGGCATGCTGGAGTCGCTTCCGGGGACGGGCACAACACATACAAAAAATGTCGGCTTCAGGCTGCGTGGCCTCTATGGCCCGGGTCATCTATGCTCCAATTATTTTCAAAGAATTAAAAAAAAAAGATAAATAGACAAATGGGATAAATATTGAGATTTATTAGTAGCTACCTCACTAAAACCTTCCATCCCTCTCAAAAGGAAAAAGAGTTCAGCTTGGTATAAATTACAAGAGAAAAAGTAATTTACAAAAGGATAAGAAAATTACAAAATGAAAAGATATTTACAAACACTACAACTATTGTTCTAGTTCTTTTTCATCAATGGTAAGATTTTGGATGGATGTCAGTTTATGTTATCAGTAGTGTGTTGGCCTCTTTGTCTGGCTAGTCCACATCTTTCGCGGTCACTACTGTTCTCACCATACGCTGGGATGAAAATTGCAGGGAAACCGCTGCCGGATTTGTGGTCCACCTCTACAATGTGTTCGTCGCCACCAATAGAAGCGAGAGTAGTCAACATGTAGATTGCGGATTTGTGGCATCAGCTTGATCTATCTCTCTCTATTTGGTATCATGTTTAGAACCTTATGAGTCGTCGTACATGAGTATGGCCATATTTGTATTGGCCCATGGTGAATATTTTTATATGAGAGATGCAATTTCAGTATGTGTTCAATGTAATGTATTTGTAGGTGCATATTATTACCATGTTTTTATACTTGTTTTGATCAAACTAATATGCTAGGGCCTGAGAGAGGGAACATGTGCATTAGATGGTGTTGGGGATATACCAAATGGGTATCCCCGCGGGGTGGTCCAACGGCGGCCTACTAGGGTGGTCCATGGGTGGCAAAGCTGCAGGCTTTGCCGGGCGGCCCAGCGGGCCAAAGGACATGACGGAGGGGAATTCGGCTTTTGCAAGACAAGACGAAGGCCACCATCCAGAAGACTTGAGGATCAAGGCGATGTAGGCCGCCGTGTTAGTATAGGTTTCTACCTTTAGTCGGTTCCGCCTTGCATGTAAGCCCTAGATCTGGCCGCCTTTATAAGTCGGCCTCCGGGGAAACCTTAGGGTTAAGCTCTCATACACAACCACATTGTAACCTGTACACATATTTGCCATCTAGTAAATTATAGCAACACTTAGGGCTCCGCCACCGTCATGTAGCCTGAAGCTGGGTAAACCTGTGTCAATCCCGTCACTGGAATCGTCCCGCCTTAACCCCATGTTCTCTCCATGGGCTATGACACCCTACTTCCTATATGTGGTACCTATGATACAACATATGGAGCAGACTGATAGTAGCAACTGGACAATGATAGAAAATATGAAACTATTATGGTTTTTACCTTTGTATTTCTACCTCATTAGGGATAATATAATGTGATGTGTTTTATCAGCCTAATGGCAGAAGATGTGGCCTCGTTTGTTCAAGGTAGTTCATGAGATAATCCAACATCATATCACCACGTAAAGCAAATACTATGTTCCATCCAATAATAGTGTCACCACTTAATTTTGAGTATGCAAACATCCCACTTGCTCGGGGGAATACTAGATAGATGTGTTGCATTATCTCTATATTAGAACGTGATGCCCATATGAATGTAAATCAAATAGTGATAATAAATTTTGCATTACAGTTATCTTGTTTGTAAGTGCTATTTCATGGCAGGTTCAGTGAACTCATGAACCCCGATCCACTTTTTATGTATTTTTTTTTACATTGTTGCACTGCATTTTATATAAAACCATTTATCGTTTCTAGATTTATTGTTTTCATACTAGTTCCTCCGCCAACGCTCTTTCTAACACCATTGCAGTTGTTTTTGTATTTAGTTGATTTTGTTTTTAATTCATTCTAATACACCGTGTTGCCTGACAACCACCACAGTTGAGTTGGGGACACAAGACGTACAATATGTTCTTATTTTGTGGATGCTTGAGAGGAAGTAGGAGACACAAGGAGCTCCCTAAGTTCGATAGTCAACCTGAGTCACCACTGTGGGGAAAGAACCACTTGTTACAACACTCCGCGCTTGGAGTTCCAACGAGTTTGTATACACATCGTTTCTTGACATCACCCTCATAATTGGAGAGATAATTTCTAGGCCCTCTTCAGTGATGATATTCAAAAAGTATGGCCATGTGACTTGATCAAGAGTTAACCCGGTTTCGGGAATCTATGCCCTAGAATCGAGAAGAGAGTTCGGACTATGAATAATGATGACAAGCTATAAACAATGTTAAAAGTAATGCGGCATATGACACATTGTCAAGATTCGTAATATTGACTTTACAACACTCAGGTGTTGGCATGTTCGAGATGAGAGCACTATCAATTTTTGACTTAAGAGAATAGTGTACTTGAGAAATTAAGTCTTGGTCATGAACCTAGAGGGTCACTGAGTTTTGACCTTATGGGTACGAAACTCACTTGGGTGAGATCCAAGTGGATAAGGGCTTACTCGGGTTCGACCCGAGTGGCATTAAAATAAGAATCCTACTTGGATGAGATCTGAATAGAACTTGGATTAAAGTCCTAATGGATCGCAAGTGTTGTGGTCCCAACAAGACGTCTATATAGGGTGGAGGCATGTATGACCGAAAGGTTACGTCGTAACGTGAGACGTTCTTAGGTTTTGGAAACCCTAGCCACCACCCCCTCCTAAGTAGTGAGAATGGGTACAGCAATCTACCGCCCGACGTTTTGCTTCTTACATGTGGATACCATGGAGGTGTTATAGTTGTGGCACCAAGATGAACTGTTTGTGGGATCGAATGAGGAAGACGTTACATCGAATTGTGCACCTACGCGTCTAGTGGTAAACCGGTGACCTTAATCCTCAGCTTGTTCGTGATGGTGCCACATGACCCAAACATAAAATTCCAATTCCTTCGCAAGAACGCCATTGGGCACTTTCCAAGAGATTGGAAGTTCTAATGGTTTCTCAATTCAGCCACGCTGGTACTCCAAGTGGTGAGTACAACAACACATAAAGGTATCAAAAGCCTGTATATATGGCTATAAAAAAACGCTTCCGGGAGGTAAGCTATGTGTATCTTAATTTTGTTTTATTTACTATCACTAGAGATTCTTAGATTAGTGTTTTCTTTATTTTTGCAATAATATAGTCCTAATTTTTGATTTTAGGATTTATTTGATGGTCTGTATTCCTAGAATTTGTGCCGAATTTATTTTCCCTTGCGAGAAGCTGAAATTGTTCCCAAAACATACCAGCTAGCATCAGATTGTCCTCTTTCCACCCTAATGTTTTCGAATTTTTTCAACTAGCCTAAATATGCGTTGTTAGTTTTGCCGTTGTCAGACAAAATAGATTCTATGCTTGTGTTGCAAAAAGTGGATTTTTCGTCTTCAATTTATCAAACTTTTTTTTTATATTACGCATGGTAGCTCCCATGGACTTAATTTTAAAAAATATTTTTGGGTTTGACAAGGGTGTTAGATATTACTAATAACTCCACACAAAAAACAGAGGTAAAGGAGTTTTGTGCTGATTTTTTTCTAGGATAAAGGACAGTCAAAAGGAGGCGAGAAGATGGTCAAAAGGACGGTCAAAAGGAGTTTTGTGCTGATTTTTTTCTAGGATAAAGGACAGTCAAAAAGAGGCGAGAAGACGGTCAAAAGGAGTTTTGTGCTGATTTTTTTATAGGATAATGGTGAAAAGGAACGCAAAAAACATAGGTAAAGAGTTTTGTCCTCTTTCCTTTGTTTACTAATGAGTCTACACAGATATCATGGTTGCCACAATAGTCATCTAAAATGGGGAAATTGGCAGCAGCTCCCGAGCACCAGTGCTCTTGATATTTTGAAAATTTGAAATTTTTAAAAATATGTTTCAAAAAAATCCGAAAAAAATTCCCATGATACATATGCATGTTTCTTACGTGCGTGCCAATTTATGGCGCAAAAAACGTCGTATTCCGAGCTGTATAAAAATAACAAAATCCCAGTCAGCAAAAAGTGTGTAAAGTGTGTAAAATCTGTCAGAATTTTCACTTTTTTTCCTAGCCCAAAATATAATGAATTTCTTTACGAAATTTCTGGCGTACCTGCGGGATATGTATGTTTGTTGGTGTGATTTTTTTCAGAATTTTTGGAAGCAAAAAAGTGCGTTTTTCAAAAAATTCAAAAAACGAGCTCACTGGTGCTCGGGAGCTGCAAGTCCGCGTCCTCTAAAATGCTTCTATTGATTTCATATAACATCTGTACTGTTTTCAATCCCAATACAATAACAGTCAAGTACTGGACAAGATACAAAAGAATTGCTAACTACTGATCCCACAAAGATGAAAAGAAAAGAGGCATATCCAGTGACAAGCATTCGTGTCCCCTTCTCAGGATTCTTTTCGACGTTGCAAGTTGTATATAGTGGTGACCTATTCCATGGATCATAAATTGATATCTAGTCGGCTTGTCATACTGCTGCTTGCGTCAGGAATTGCCGATGAGGAGAACCTGTGATATCTGTAGTTCTCTGAGGAAGAAGACATTGGCTGCTGCGGGTAGAGAGTGAGTGGTGGAGTCAGGTTCCGCTGAGCAGGCAATGGAACGACACCATTGTATTTGTACCTCTGTCCACCATAGCTGCAAAAAGGAACGCAAAAAAAATGTCTCAGCAAAGATGTTGCAATCTACTCCGTAACAAATAAGAGAACAACTATACTTGTTAACCATGTAGTTCCAGTCAAATAGATTACAGATGACAACTACAAAGATGATACGGATCCACCGAGTACACTAGCATTTTGTCAATAACACATAAGACTACAGATGCTCACCTTTTCCTTTTGAACAGCTCATCGTCATTATCAGTTTCTACAGGAAGAATGGTATCCTCTCTGGGAGTGAGAGACCATGGGCTAGGGACAGGAAGTTCATTTGAGAAATATCTTCTCCTTATCAACTGAAAGACAAATCTCAACAACATTAGTAAATACTAAATAATAGTATGTGGCAAGAATTCTCGTTTGCTACTCAAATGGTCATTAATTCTTTTGCACAAACCATACGGAAGAACTTGACCAAAGCTTCTTTGTCATATCTTGCATCTTTGGCAGCCTGCATTAAAAGGTCAACCAATCATTTCCCAAAGCACTATTAAAACCTCAACCACAACCAGTACACACATAGCGAGAGAAGAGTAGAACATTTTTATACAGAGGCACACTGCCGAGGTCGACCACATTACAGTTAAGTTCTTTTTCCATGAAAATAGTAAAGACATCACACGAAGTAATGAAATATATGAACAACAGCAGGTTAATACAAAAACAAATACCGTTAGCAGACCAGAATTGCCAGGGAAGCTCTCAACAAGTGGAAGTTCTTCACTAGATGGAAGTAGGCCTTGTTTCTCAACCCATTGACGGGCAACATCAACAAGATTTCCACTGCTAACTCTTCTACCATCTCTTGGAGCAATGTCCACTTTGTTAGCGATCACTAGGTAAGGAACTGGAAGGCCTCCTGGACCACCAGACCCAAGAGGAGCTGAAAAGGTTCCAGACTCAGCAACCTCAACTGCCCACTTGCTCAAATTTGCCTTTGTCTTCCTCTGAGATAGGTCATACACAAATATGACACCTGATGAATAATCATGGAGGAGGTGAATACAGGACCAGTATCTGTTCTTTCAAATGGGCAACTACTTGCTCAGGATAACACAGGCCACATATCTAAAATCAATCAGGCACAATAGAATAGAATGCATGGATTTTGTCAATTTGATAAACAGAAAATTCACAGTAAAAGAATCTGATCTTTACACCTTTCGCTAGCTGAGAAGATTAGTTAAACGGGGAACAAGAGAATGAATTAATTGAAGGCGCATAACCTCAGGAAGTTCTGCACTTGCGAGTTAAAGAACTGGAAAATGGCCCGATTTCTTCAGTGTATTTTATGCGAGGTAAATTTCTTGTTGATACTGGTTGAGAAGCACATGACACTAGCCTATTCGGAATGAATATCATGCCATACAGATTACCGAACTGATTAGTTAGAAAGAAAAGGCCAGAATAGTATGTTGGTAAAGAGAAAGATGTACCATTAATTTGTGAATAAAAAAGCCGACGGCAGTCTCGGTAGCGATCATGCCCTGAAACATCCCAAAGTTCAACAAAGAAGTTCCTTTCAGCATCACCCTTGATGATGTTAGATGAACTCCCTGGACTTCCATAAGTAATATGCTGAAACGATCGAGTGAACACTTCAACATGAATACACCGCTAAAACAATGGAGCGATAACATCACATTACTTTACTCACTTTAACATCAACTGTACATCCAATTGTTTGGGCCGGTCGAGAAACCGCAGAACCTTTCATAACGAGATGCGACAGTGAAGTTTTCCCCACACCTGGAAAAACAGGGAAAAGTTACAATCTCCAGAAAAATGAATAACAAAAGGTGAACTTGTAAGAATCGCATTGAGCATATCTACAAGTTTATGACAATGGTAAGAATCTAAAATCTCTAGGTTCTCAACTAATATTTAGCCAGACTATTCTAATCTAGTAGTCCACAGTATGTACGATCAAAGACCAGATGAGAAAAAAAAGATTATTATGATACAGAGGACATCCAAACCAGCCAAAGCACCTGTGACTGTGAAACAATTGATAACTGAACGGTTTTGAGAGATGGAGCGTTCAAATTGATAAACGGTTTCTCAAATTTAAGGTTGAAAATTCAAAAGTTAAGATTTTAACAATATACTTTTCTCTGATTTAAAATTGAGATTGTCTTTTACTCTACACATGCAGATCCTTGATTATTCTGTAATTCACGTCATGTACGCTGTCCTTAAATGAGATCCTGGCAATTCATGATGCAGATCCAACTCATTATTTAGTCTCAATAAATCCGTTCCTAGTACAGTGAGAATCTCATTATTTAGTCTCCATAAATCCGTTCCTAGTACAGTGAGAATCATAGAAAAATCCACTGGATTGCAAATTAGCCATTGTTAAATGAAAATCAGAAGGATCTGAGACCATGCCACCCCTCGGCAAGGATGGGAAAGGAAATAAAAACATCAGCAGATTCAGCAGCGTAAGATTACATTGTTTAAATCCTAAAAAGTGAAAAGGAGCTGCAGTTTGTCTATCCATTCAATATATACAACTTAAAAGAAGTAGAAACATACAACAGTAGAGACATACCACCATATTTAGAATCGACACAACAAACTTCTGTTCAAAGTAACCTTAATACCTTAATATGAACAACATCCATTAAACCAACTGTATCTAGGCCCCAAAAGTAAACGATGTTCAAATTGATAAGTGAATAAGTTAGACAGATTTCAAAATCATCACAGAGCTACAAAATACTAACACGTCTAATTAAGAATTAGCGCAAACATTTCAATGCTAACTAAGAAGTAAGAACTCGTTGTACTGAACGCCATGGATTCGCTCCGTACAGCTGTCCTAGCTCGTCTGAACGTGTCCTAGAAGAGAGGGGCGAAAACTTTTCGCACTAAATCCGGAGAGGAGTGGCTGACCTGAATCGCCGACGACGAGGACGCGCACCTGGCCACACGGCGGCCCGCCGTCGAGTTCCCGCCTGCTCCCGCTCGCGCCGCCATCCCTCCAGAACATCATTTCGTCCCCCTCCAATCAACAATCAAGCATCGACAGCAGCTGCGGCAGCACAGACGGCTAGATCCGCGGATCCGGAGGCGGCTGTAGGCGCATCGATGATCCGAGGAGGAAAGGGCAGGGGGGAGAGGGGTTCGGATCTTGGATGGCGGAGCCGCTCGTGGGATCTGCGGTCTTGCAGCTGGTGGGTTGGTCGATCGGCGAGTTGCGACGTCCGCCTCCTCCTTCCTTGCTGCCGTGGCTTCTTTTCGCTCGCTTGCTGCCGGTGCTTGTGCTGTGTCGCGCTCGCGCATGGACTACACTGCGCGAACAACCGCAGTCCGTAGGGACTATGGCTAGTCCACAGCCGTTGGATCGAACAGATCCGACTGATACTTGGCATCTGCTTTGCCAGAGTTTCCTAACTTTTCTACCAGAAATTCACATCGTCTCCCGAGCTCACATGCTCTTGGCTGATTAAAAAAATAAAAAAAAATACTCCTCCGATCCATATTAGTGGGCATAGCTTTGTCTAAATTCATATGTATCTAGTTAAATATTTAGACTAGATACATGTGTATCTAGACAAAGTTGTGCCATTAATATGGATCGGAGGGAGTAGTAAAACATATTGAAAAAGTCTGAAATGTTTTGGTGATAAATATATACAGTTTTCAACAAACATGTCAAGTTTCGTGGTGAAATGACACTCCTGGTGCTCGGTGCAAATCAAACAAATCACTAACAAAAAAAACTTACAAATATAGTTTTTCAAGCTCTGATTTTATTTTTTGCACCGAGCACCACAAGTGACATTTCACCATTAAACTTTGCATGTTTGTAGAAAACTTATATATATGTTCATCACTAAAAAAATCAGAATTTTTCAAAATGTTGTACTATTTTTCGAATTTTTTAATGGGTCAGGAGCAGGTGTGCTCGGGAGACAAAACGCCTTAATCTTCTACTCCTTTTCTACTATATAAAATCATCTCCCCGTGCAGTGTTTTCATAAAAGCTCTTACCCACTGTGAGAGTACCCGCTAAAGATATCCTCTAACCCCCGAAGTCTCAATGGAGGTCCGTAAACAAAAATTGGTCTTAGTGGCATCCTCATCACTTTGGACTGCCCACAAACAAATGTAAGTGCATCTTGCATCCCTGTGTGGTTTTGTATGATTTATGACAAGGCAAGTAAGGAACTAGTCACTTGCTTAAGTGTTGCGGATTTTATTGTAATTTCTAGCTGGAATGAGTCATTGTTGATCTCTAAAAATTAAGAAATAGGGTGAAAGGATTGGCTCCATTGAAGAACTAGATCATGGAAGTGTGTTACTGATTGCGTGGATCACACGTTCGCTGGGAGACCCCAAGAGGAAGGTATGAAGCAGTGTAGCAGCAGTTTCCCTCAGTATGAAATCAAGGTTTAATCGAACCAGTAGGAGTAAGAAATCACTTCTGAAGGTTGTCAGTGGCGCGCTGACGTGGAACCTGCACACAACACAATCAAACTACTTTGCCCCAACGAAACAGTGAGGTTGTCAATCTCACCGGCTTGCTGAAAACAAAGGATTAAACGTATGGTGTGGAAAACAGTAGTAAATTGCAGAGAATGAAAAGGAACAATGTTTGCAGTTGGTTGTATTATCAGTGTAAAAGAATGGACCGGGGTCCACAGTTCACTAGTGGTGTCTCTCCATAAAAGATAACTAACATGCTGGGTGAACAAATTACAGCTGGGCAATTGACAAAATATTGAGCGCATGACAATGCATATATATGACATGATGATTACTATGATATTCATGTGGGCATTACGACAAAATACATAGACCGTTATCCAACAGCGTCTATGACTAATAATCCACCGCCAGGTTGTCATACCGAGTTCCCCGTTGGTATTAAGTTGCAAGCAACGGATAATTGCATTAAGTAATGTGCGTAATGTAAACAAATGCATTAGACCTAACGGCGCACCCTTAAGCTAAGCATCGGTTATTTTATCCCTAGTGGCAACAGCACATCCACAATCTTAGAAGTTATTGTCACTCTCCCAGATTACCGGAGGCATGAACCCACTATCTAGCATAAATACTCACTCTTGGAGTTACAAGCATCTACTTGGCCAAAGCATCTACTAGTAACGGAAAGCATGCAAGATCATAAATAACATATAAGATAGATTGATAATCAACTTGACATAGTATTCAATATTCATCGGATCCCAGCAAACACAACATGTAGCATTACAATAAGATGATCTTGATCATGATAGGCAGCTCACAAGATCTAAACATGATAGCATAAAGTGGAGAGACAACCATCTAGCTACTGCCATGGACCCGTAGTCCAAGGATGAACTACTCACGCATCACTCCGGAGGCAGGCATGGTGATGTAGAGCCCTCCGGTGATGATTCCCCTCTCCGGCAGGGTGCCGGGAAGAGCTTCTGAACCCTCCCGAGCTAGGGTTGACGGCGGCGGCGTCTCTGGAACTTTTCGTGGATAATGGCTCGGGTATTTAGGGTTTTCGCGTCGGGAGGAATAAATAGGCGAAAGGGCGGCGGCTGCGGAGCCACGTGGGCCCCACACCACCCCACGGCGCGGCAGGGGGCCCCGCGGCCCCATGGTGTGGGTGCCACGTGGCTCCCCTCCGTGTCTCCTCTGGACTCCGTCTTCGTGTTGGAAAAATAGGAGGTTCTGTCCAAGTTTCGTCCAATTCCGAGAATATTTCCAGACTAGCTTTTCTGGAATACAAAAACAGCAGAAAACAGGAACTGGCACTGTGGCATCTTGTTAATAGGTTAGTCCCAGAAAATGCATAAAAATGCTATGAAGTGTATATAAAACATGTAACAATTGGTATAATATCAACATGGAACATCAGAAATTATAGATACGTTTGAGACGTATCAAGCATCCCCAAGCTTAGTTCTACTCGTCCTCGAGTAGGTAAAACGATAAAAACAAAATAATTTCTGAGGTGACATGCTACAATCATAATCTTGATCAAATAGTATTGTAAAGCACATGTTATGAATGAAGTGATCCAGGTCAATGGTCTATAGTTTGCTAGCAAGTAGATAATGAGCAAACAACTGAATCATATAAGCAAAAACTTTTCATGAATAGTACTTTCGAGACAAGCATCAAAGAGTTTTGCATAAGAGTTAACTCATAAAGCAATAGATTCTAAGTAAAAGGTATTTAACCAACACAAAGGAAGATTTAAGTTTCAGCAATTGCTTTCAACTTTCAACATATATATCTCATGGATATTTGTCAACACAAAGCAATATAATAAGTGCAATATACAAGCATATAAAAATTGTTGCACCAAAGTTGACACTAGTGTTTGCTTCTAAGATAGAAAGAAGTAGGAAAACTGACTCAACATAAAAGTAAAAGAAAGGCCCTTCGCAGAGGGAAGCAGGGATTAAATCATGTGCTAGAGCTTTTTAAGTTTTTGAAATCATAAGAGAGTAAAAATAAGTTTTGAGAGGTGTTTGTTAATTGTCAACGAATCAGAAAATGGAAAGTACAATATGACCCCTGCCAACCAGACTTTTAAGAGCGGCTCCCATGAAGGACGTTATTTCTACCAGCAAGGCAGATCATCCCTCTTTCTCTTTTGTTTACACATGCAGATATTTCACTGTTTGTCATTGCTTGACTGATAAATCAGGGCAAAAATGTGAAGAGAATTAAGCGGTTAAAGTTGTAATTAATTGGGACTGGGCACCCCATTTGCCAGCTCTTTTTGCAAAATTAATGGATAAGCGGATGTATATGCCGCTAGTCCGGTGGTAAAGTCTGTTTGACAGTTGACATAAAGACATCCACCCCGTCCTCATGAGCTTGGTAAACATTGACACAAAATAGGAGTAATAAAGTTTGAATAGTTTAAAGGTAGCACATGAAAAATTTACTTGGAATGGCAAGGAAATACCACATATAGGTAGTTATGGTGGACACAGATGGCATGGATTTTGGCTCAAGGTTTTGGAT
Organism: Poa pratensis; assembly: GCA_947311845.1. Taxonomy (NCBI): domain Eukaryota; kingdom Viridiplantae; phylum Streptophyta; class Magnoliopsida; order Poales; family Poaceae; genus Poa; species Poa pratensis. The sequence goes on from CAMZMU010000104.1 coordinate 3,234,103, forward strand.
GCACGAGAAGCATTCCCTCTCAGTACAGAGTTTAGGCTAGCAAGGTTATTTGAAGCAAACACAGGATATCAACCGACACAGCAAGACTTATATGAAAACATATTGCAAGCATTATAAGACTCTACACTGTCTTCCTTGTTAACCAAACCCTTTTACTAGAAAATATCTAGACCTTAGAGATACCAATCATGCAAACCAAATTTCAACGAGCTTTACGGTAGTTCTTCATTAATAGGTTTTAACTACATGATACAAAAGCTTAAACATGAACTACTTGATAACTCAAAACAATTGACAAGTATCAAATTATCCAATACAGTGATCTACAAGAATATGTAAGCTTTTTCCATTATACCATCTACCACATGCAACATTTTCTGTTCCAACCAAACACCAATCAATTTATTTCAACATAAACTCTCCAAACAATTATAAGTGAAGCAAGAGAGTACTTTCTTTAAAAGAACTAACATCTGAATAAGAGATGCATGCAAAACAGGAGCTAAAAGCATAGCAATAGCTAGATAAGAATACTCAACAAGTATAAGTGAAGAATAGGAGTATTCATATGAAAAAGCGGAGCGTGTCTCTCTCCCAATCAAGAATGCTGGGGTCCAATCAAGTTGACCATAAGAAAAATAAAATACTGAAAATAAAAGCACACAGACGCTCCAAGTAAAGCACATATGATGTGAAAGAATTAAAATATAGTTTCACTAGAGATGACCTGATAAGTTGCTGATGAAGAAGGGGATGCCTTGGGCATCCCCAAGCTTAGACGCTTGAGTCTTCTTGAAATATGCTGGGGTGATCCATGGGAGCATCCCCAAGCTTAAGCTCTTCACTCTTCTTGATCACATTATATCATCCTTCTCTCTTGACCCTTGAAAACTTCCGCCACACCAAACTCAAATTCTCATTAGAGGGTTAGTGCACAATCAAAAACTCACATGTTCTATAAGGACACAAACATGACCGTTACTTTTAACATTAGCTACTGCCACTGATGTTATGTGAAGCTCTTCACCCTAAAAAAGAATTCCACTCAACACTAGTAAAAGAGAGAATGCGAAAAATAAAAGACAGAATCTGTCTAAACAGAACAGTCCGCAAAGACGAATTTTTTCGAGGCACTTACGTTGCTCAGATCGAAAAACTTTAAACTAACGAAAGATGCGTACATATCTGAGGATCACGCACAAAAATTTGCAGATTTAAATAATTTTTCTGTGATTTTACAGAATTAAAACGGTGAACAGCAGAAATCTGTTCCTGCGCAGAAATCCAAATCTAGCATCATCTTCCTATTAGAGGCAATACTTGGCACAACAATGCGATAAAATAAAGATACAAAGGAATTGTTACAGAAGTAAACAACTCCTTGACTCAAAAAAAAAGAAAAATTGCAGAAATAAAATAATGGGTTGTCTCCCATAAGCGCTTTTCTTTAACGCCTTTCAGCTAGGCGCAGAAAGTAAAAATCAAGTGTTTCCAAAGACATTAAAATCTCCCAACCTTTCGGTGGGGTCATCTTTTTTGATTGGGAAGAAGAACCTCCGATTGATAGGAGCATTAAATTTCATAAACCCATACTTTGCATTGATAAAACCCCCATTACTCTTTAAAAAGGATCTCCCTAAAACAATATGGTTGGGAGATTTTGCAAGGATCATGAAATTCACAGGGATGGTCTTATTTTGAACAGTGACCATAATGTCGGAGGAATACTTTGTAGATTAACCCGCGGCCCATATTTGGTAAAGTGCGACTCATCTTACTCGCACAATTAAGGCCTGCATGAAAGCAAGCCCAACATCGTACCACCACAAGGAGAATGATCTAGAAGACATATCCTGGAAGACGTGAGGAGGAGTTAGTCTCCAAATAGGTTCCAGTCGATGTATTCCTTGTGGAGAAAGTTTCCTTTGTAACCTAGCGAGCCTCTGTGTATATAAAGAGGACTCGCAGGACTTAGACGGGTCAAGCTATCAAGCCCTAAACCCTAGCTCTTACGGCGAGTTCCCAGATCGGATCGCCACCATTGTAACACCACATATATCATATCAATACCAAGCTAGGGTAGGCAGAAGTAGGTCTTTACCTCACATTGAGGGGCCGAACCTGGGTAAATCTGTGTTCGTCCTTGTTCCTGCGATCCCAAGCTCGGAGACGATTGACTCGCGCAAATCCCACACCTACGAAGTCATCCATGACATCTGACGTGACAAACCCACGACAGTTGGCGCCCACCGTGGGGCCTGCGGTCAAGAGCGTCACGTTCCGCGCAGGATCGGAATCAGGGTTCAAGGACATCGCCATCGGCCAAGTGGAAGATATCAATGGTGTTCCCTTCATCGACGACTCAGTGGGGACCAGAGGCAGATCACGTTGAATTTGGGTATATTATTCCCGTCGGGTCTGTGAAAATCTTCGTTGGGTCCGTCAGTCGCAGATCTTCAGACGCGACTCAAGGGACGAATCAGGAGAGGAACTGCGGCCAGTTAGGGTCCGCGTGTTAGAAGAACTGCAACAGACCGGAGCAAAAACACCTGCCTCCGTCCCGTCAAAACCAATCTGGGAACCTCTGCCTAGCCGGGAGAAAGATCCCAGAATTGAAGAAATCGAAGCTGTCAGGATGGAGCTTTGTGAAGAAGCGCAAAGACTCGCGGCAGAGCGCAAAAAACTCCAGGAAGAAGATCGGCGACTGAGGCGTCGGCAGCAAAAGCAACAGGCAACTCGCGCCAGAACGACGAAGGAGAGCAAGAGATGAAGCAGAAGTTCCACAACAATCCGGAGAGCAATATGCACGACGCGATCGGGATATTATCAAAAATAGCACCAGTCGGGATACGCGAGCTGATAAGGAAGCTCGCCATGCGATTGATCTGCTACAGACTGCCGCCCTAAGCAAGCAAACATGTATGGAGTCACGCCTAACGAGCCGCAACACGAGGTATCGTGGGGCGAGGAAGGATGCAATGTGGAAGAATTAGACAACCAGCTAGCAGGTCTGCAAATATCACCAGGAAGAGAGTAAGGCTGACGGTAAGCCGCGATGCTTGATGCGACTCAACCAACCCAGTTTGAAACTGATTCAGATGAAGATACGGCACCTGTGAGCTCCTATTCGTTATTGAAAGGACCAGCATGTTTCGGGAGGAAATACGGCTCACTCGTTTCCCACCGAACTTCGGCGAGTCGCAGCAAGTCACCACCTACCATAATGATCTGGACCCTGTCCTATGGATAGAGGACTATGAAATAAACATGACAGGAATCGGTGTAACTCAGGAGGTGCTCGCAAATATTTTCACTTGGTACTACAGGGAGAAGCCAGGGATTGGCTGCTAAGGTTGCCGCCAAAGTCAATAAACTCATGGGAGGAATTGAAGGATAAGTTCATCAAAAGGTTCCAAATAGAGGGCGTGAAGAACCTCAGACAGTGGATCCAGAAGGAGAACGAATCAACCAGCGACTGGATAAAACAAGTCACAGGGATCCTTGACTCTGCCAAAGATACCACGGCGCAATCTGAAGTGCAAGTTATGAGAAAGAACTGTAGGTTTGAGCCGCCGGTGCGTACCTTAAGCCGCACTGAACATAAGATCAATACTTTCGGCCAACTCTCGGCGACTACTAACAAGCACGCAGAGACAGATAAGATGGCAAGCGGCTCCTTGCCAATCTCAAAGGAAACAGAACACTGTAAGTATCAACTAAGGGAGCAGAAAAGAGACAAGGAGTCACTCCCCAACAGCGCCAAAGGGATTTTCGATAGTCCTTGCGACTTACACCGCAGAAGAGATGGAAGACCCGCGGGTCACACCAAGGCACAGTGTCACTACTACAGGCGATGGAAGGAAGGGATTCATCAACCGCGACTCACAGCGGACCAATGCAGCATAGGGACAAGGAGAACTCCTGTCAAAAGCCTGAAACTTCAGTAAGAAGAAACATAGGGCAATTTCATACCGTGGATGTACAAACAGCGGGCAACAAAGGCAAATGAATAGCAGATGGAGCCGCGACTCAATCCCAACTCTGGAAAGACACCGCCGTTGGACAGAGCGATCGGTTGTTTGGAGTCGCGACGATCATCCCCCAGAAGTAAAAGATCCAGGACAGTTGGCTCTCGTTGTTACACCGCAAGTCGCGGGATACAGGTTGAACAAAGTCCTCATGGATGGAGGAGGAAGAGTAAACATCCTATACCAAGACACGCTCCGTCGAATGAACATACCCGAGCGGCGGCTACAGCCAACAAGGAAGGATATCCAAGGCATAATTCCAGGAATAATCACTCGACCTATAGGAAAAATTACCCTCGAAGTCAGCTTCGGGACCGAGCGAAACTTCCGCACAGAGTTCCTGAGCTTCGAGGTCGTAGCAGTCAAAAGCCCATACCATGCGATCTTCGGGAGAGAAGCTTATGTCAAATTCACTGCCCGCCCCTGCTACGTATACCTGCAGTTAAAGATACCAGGACCAAACGGCGTGATCACGGTGCATGGAGACAGACAGAGAGCGCTAGAGTGCGAGGAAGCAGGCTCAGTAATTGCAGAAGAAGCTTGCATCGCCAACTCCTCACATGGTCTCAGGCCATCAAGCGAGTCGCCTTGGGGACTCAGAATGGACGGACAGCAGGACGCGCCCACCAGATGGTGAATTCAACCATACAGTCGCGAATCAGGAAGATAATACTCCAGGAATCGCTTTGATACAAAAACAAAACAAGAGATGGCGTATATGCATAGATCCAATATCAATCAACAACCCAAGTCAGAGAGGCCCAACTATTGTGAGACCTTACCCCCGCGACTCATCCCCAAGGACGTGAATGCATAAGTCGCAACTCAGTGCGACTACCTATCAAAAGATTTGACCCTCACTTTGGCATGAAAACATCGGAGCTATCATGCTCGACCCGAGTCGCTTTTAGCAACTCAAACATGAACCAACTAGGTGTTCAACCCACTCCGTCAGGAGTATTATTTCGCAAATGAGTGCGATGAGTATCAAGTATGCATGACCTGCGAGGAACAGAAAACTCGCATTAAAGGGTCTGCATCGTCTTTGTCTCACCCTGTAATAAATTGAGTGGTTATGAAATAAAGCCGGCACCCTTGACATTCAAGGGTTCGTCGTTTCGCCTCAACTATCATTGAGTCGCTGAGTCTTTTGAATTTCATACATCACCAACCCTGAGGGCTTTTTTACAAAGCACAGCGAGCACAGCTCGCTACCTCAACCCTTGCCAAACGAGTGGCAGTCCTTAAGCTAGAAGCGTCTTGCATTATGCGGCCAAAGTACTGGGGTGTGGCGTCAATCGAGCTTGATTGCCTATCATGGCCGCTCTCGACCCTGAACACACATGTTCCTAGGAAATACTGAGCCGCGCGAGCGTCTACTTAATGGAAGTATCATAAAAGAACCTGCTTATAGGTCACAAAAGTACTGCTTATAGTACACAAATTTTTTACATACTAACGGGCAAGTCACTATTGACGAGTCGCACATTACTATTGATGTTTATTTCTGCTTTCGAGTCGCAGGAACAGAAGCCTTCGCGGCTTGCCTCGAGGTTGGGCAGCAGGTGTCCTTATAGCCAAGGCACCACCAGATGAAGTGGAAGGACCACCAGGTCCTGAGGATGGATCGGAAGCTCGGGATGATTCAGCCCCAGTGGATTTCTCCTTCGTAGCTTTGCTACCATCAGGGTTGAACTTTCCCAGATAAGAGCCCAAGTCTAAATTCTTAACAAGTAATGTGGCGTATCCACATACCCTTCCAGATGTCGAAGTATTCACTCATGGAAGCTCAGTACCATCCGCGCGCTTCGCCCGGTCATGAAGAGCAATCTTGCCTACCTCTATTTCTGGATAATATGCCCGGAGTAATGTTAACACATGAGCAGCTCCGGAGCGAGCAGAAGACCCCTTCCAATCAGAGACATAGTGAGGAGCCTTAAATAGCCTGTTCAGCCAAAACTCACATGAATCTGGAGCATCAGTCGCAGGGGCGATTTTTGTCATAACCTCTTTGGTTACTTTAAGAAGGCGCAGGCTAAAATCTTGAAGATATTCCAGTTGATCCTTCAAATTGGAGCGTACAGGAGCGCCAGGCCCTGCAACAAAAAACAAGATATTATTCAGATCAGCAGCTCATGATGGTCACTCAGATATAAATGATCAAGAGACAAAGGATTAGGGATGTACCAGCGAGTTGCAGAATGGCTGATTTAACAGCAGATCCAAAACCCTCAAAAGCCTTGAGCAGCGAGTTATATTTTCATCTCGCGCGGCGAGCTCCCTCACATGGTCTCCTTTCAGCCGATCAAGCAGCTCAGATTTGAGATTCAGCCCCTCTCGCAAGGATTTTATCAATTCATCCTTCTCCATTAGTCGCTGCTTGGAGTCTGCTTCGAGCTCTTAAATTGCTCTTCACAGGAGTCAAGTTGATCTTTGAGTATTTGTATTTCTTGCGCTTGGTTCTTAATGATATCGCTATGATGTCCCAAGGCAGATCGCGTCACTTCAGGTTTATCTAAGGAAATGCCCTTGGCTTTCATTGCGTCAGAAGCAGCAAGCGAGAAAGCTCAAGCTGCGAGTAAACGGAATATAAGCAATTTTGAAAGGTACTTGGGGGCTCAAAGCTTGGAAAAAAGAAAGAATCAACACCCTGCGAACTGACACAAGGTCTTGATCCTTGGGGGCTACAGTATGCGTACCAGGCGACTTGAAGATAATTGCCCAACCAGGTCGCGCAATAAAGCAGCGTGCTTATCTCCAGCATCGATTATGGCATCTGCAATTGATTTGGAACTACTAGCGCTGGGGAGGTCAGCCGCTTCAGAAATAGGAGCTCCAACTTGAAGGGGCATCCCATCAACATTAGGAGTCGCAGATGGCGCTGCGACTGGAACCACGGCAGGAGCCGCATCGGCAATACCCTCTTCTAAAGAAGGCTTCAGATAAGTCGCGCCATCGCTAGTTCCCATGTCTCACCAGCAACATCACCTTCACTTGTGGTTGGCTGAGAAAGATCAGTGGAGGAGGTAGACTTTGTATCTCCTCCAACCATGGCCCTGCAAGATATTGATGGTTATAGACCAAAATGGCAGCACAACAGTTATAGAAGGAAAGCAAGTCTTACCCAGAAGCAATACGGACGCTCTTCATCAGGCAACCAGAAGAAGGAGAAGACAAATCTTGCAGGTCTGAGCCTGCGGGATAGAAAAAACAACAGTGAATAAACAACCCTTCATGAAGACACATGAATACAAAGAAAAGAATGTCACAAGGAAATACCCGAGCTTGTCGAGGGACAATTCTTCACCGCAGGCTCGGAGGGAAGTACAGCGCTGCCAGGCTTAGCAAGTTTTAAAGATTTGGCAGCTTTGATATCCACAAGCAACGCCAAGGCCTTGCGACGTTTCTCAGGTTGCGAGGGATCTTCTGAGCTCTCAGAGAGAAGACGCTTAGAGGACCTGCGAGGTACTTCAGGAAGCGCCAGGAAAGATGTGCCTGGAGCCGTGGACAAGAGAGCATTGGCCATTTGTTGCTCCTCTTCAGATGTGCTACCACCAGGCTCGGAAACAGTGCCATGTGCGATCATTTCCTCGCCAGGATCAGCGACTTCTTCTGGCAACTTCACAGTGGTTTCTTGGCCTGAGCCGGTCTCCTCTTCGGATGGGAGAGTCCAAAAGTAAGGATCGATCTGAAAGAGAATCAACATCAGAAATAGTCAACTTTGAAGAAGGAATCCTAGAGGGAAAAAGTTACAAGAAAATTACCACAAAAGGCTTGTGTTCAGCCCAGAAGGGAGCAAGACCGACGTTATCATACGAGTCAATGTCCTCGTTCGTCACTCGGCGAATGAAGTTTATCCACTCCCCTTTGTCCCAATCTTCAGGGCAAGTACGATCAACGTCATCGCATGGCAGGTGAAGTCCACATAAGTCGCAGACGGCGACTCACGGGCTGAATTCGCCATTTGGTCCAGCAAGATATAAGATCCAATCCGGTAAGACCATGGAGCGTCAGCGCCCTCACCTTATCTAAAAGAATCTCGATGGAGGGCAACGAAGAAGGATCGGGCTTGGAAGACAAAGCAGAGGTAGCCTCGAAAGGAAGTGGAGACCAAGGGGGGAGATGAATCTCGCTCTCAGGAGAAGTATCTTTGCAGTAAAAGAAAGTTCTTTGCCAGTCCTTAACTTTTTTGGCAAGGGCTAGCTTTGGGAAAATACTACCCTTACGGCGTTGGAAAGATATGGCGCCGCATTGGAGGAAAGATGCATCTATTGCTTCTTTTTGACTATTGCAGCTAAAGAGAGCGAGCCAGAAGTCTATTGAAGGAGAGATCCTAAGTAATCTTCGCAAAGGACGTGGAAGTTACTCACTTGCAATATTGAGTTGGGACCGATGTCATGAAGGCGAAGACCCAGCCGCTGCATCAGGGAGCGAAAGAAAAGAGAACCAGGAGGCTTGAATCCGCGCTCGACGTGTTCCGCAAAAATCACCACTTCTCCTGGCTGTGGATCGGGAATTATCTCCTCGCCAGCAGCGCGCCATTCGCATTGATCCCTCGGAGGAAGAAGGCCGCGAGCAGCTAGAGACTCCAAAAATACCTCATCAATCCACGAGCCTTCCCAGTTGCAGCTACGGCGAGACATCTCTTTCAACCAAGGGGATTTCCGCCAGAAGATTGCAAGCGCAAGAAGCGGAACCAAAGGCGGCGGAGAAGAGTAGCGGCGGCGTAATTGAAGTAGAACGCCAGGGAGGCCGATGGGCCAACATAAAAAGCCCAGGCGCAGAAGATGCTCAGATCTGAAAACCAACAGGCACGACCAGATGAGTCGCGCCCTTGAGCCGCTAAGAAGGTTATAAGTCGCAAATGGCGATACAAAAATTGGAGTTCAGCTGGGACATTCATGTGAGCGGTTCAATGGTTCAATAAGACAAAGAAGCCTTCGTCCGAAGTCCAAGCTGAACTTGGGGGCTAATGTCGGGGGAATACTTTGTAGATTAACCCGCGGCCCATATTTGGTAAAGTGCGACTCATCTTACTCGCACAATAAAGGCCTGCATGAAAGCAAGCCCAACATCGTACCACCACAAGGAGAAGGATCTAGAAGACATATCCTGGAAGACGTGAGGAGGAGTTAGTCTCCAAGTAGGTTCCAGTCGATGTATTCCTTGTGGAGGAAGTTTCCTTTGTAACCTAGCGAGCCTCTGTGTATATAAAGAGGACTCGCAGGACTTAGACGGGTCAAGCTATCAAGCCCTAAACCCTAGCTCTTACGGCGAGTTCCCAGATCGGATCGCCACCATTGTAACACCACATATATCATATCAATACCAAGCTAGGGTAGGCAGGAAGTAGGTCTTTACCTCACATTGAGGGGCCGAACCTGGGTAAATCTGTGTTCGTCCTTGTTCCTGCGATCCCAAGCTCGGAGACGATTGACTCGCGCAAATCCCACACCTACGAAGTCATCCATGACATCTGACGTGACAAACCCACGACACATAATATCATTAATAATCCCCATGCTTCTTGTGATTGTTCCATCAGCATGAAAATGAAAAACAGGGTAATCAACCATATTATCAAATTTTAATAGATCATAAACCATTTTAGGCATGATGGACATTGTTGAACCAAGGTCACAGTAGGCACGAAACTTTTCATTACCAATATTGATCTCAATGAATGGTTCCCAATCATTTTTTAACTCAACTAAAGGTTGTTCTTTAAGATTATGGCTCAGAGTTAAATTATCAATTGACTTTTCTATTTTATCTAGCTTAGTGAATATCCCAGTTTCGTCCACCATTGGGAAGATTGACAAACCACTCAAAATATTATGAGCTTTTGTTGTATCAAACTCAGAAAAGGTTTCCCCTACCATGGTATCTAGAGCATGCTGATAAACAGAAAATAAACCATAGTAGAAAAAATTTATAAGAACTCTCAAATCCATCTTATGTTGCACCTTCTTGTGCAATTCCAAAATTCTCTCCCAGGCATTCCTAAAGGATTCCCCACTTTTTTGTTTAAAGGAAATAATTTCTCCCACGGGTGGCACTACGGAAAAAGGAGCAGAGCTAGACATGATAACAAGACTGAAAATAACAATTCAAAAAATAAAAGTAACTAATTTTTGTGTGTTTTTGATAAATAAAGCAAACAAGACTAAATAAAAATAAACTAAGCAAGACAATAACAAAGTAAAGAGATTGGAAGCGTGAAACTCCCCTTGCAGAAATCCTCTTGCTCCCCGGCAACGGCGCCAGAAAAAGAGCTTGATTGCGTGGATCACACGTTCGCTGGGAGACCCCAAGAGGAAGGTATGAAGCAGTGTAGCAGCAGTTTCTCTCAGTATGAAACCAAGGTTTAATCGAACCAGTAGGAGCAAGAAATCACTTCTGAAGGTTGTCAGTGGCGCGCTGACGTGGAACCTGCACACAACACAATCAAACTACTTTGCCCCAACGAAACAGTGAGGTTGTCAATCTCACCGGCTTGCTGAAAACAAAGAATTTTTTTGTTGGTTGTCAAACATTCTAACCCATACAAGAATATCAAGGCAATTCATTACAAACAATTCCTAACAAACATCAAACAACCTGGTACACAAACAAACAATCTAGTATTATCATACAACCTAAGTTGGTATGGCCAATACACTAACACGATATCGTTGTTCTAATTAAGTGGTGGTCTCTAGTCTATCTCCTTCTTGAGTGCTTCAAGTTATTCTTCAACTTTCTTCACCATCTTCTAGGTGTTTGAGCTCTGAATCTGGGTTCTTCAATGGTCTTCCATGCATGTAGTGCTTCGTGTTGACCCGTAGAATTGCATATGAAGCAGTAGACTCCGACTTTAAGGACATGGTCATCTAGAATAAGAGAAGGAAATTTCTGGAGGTTCGACAATAGATGAGAGTATGAGAAAGATTAAATGAAAAGTTTTGTTTTTAGAAAACTGAATAAAAATAGATTTTCAATCCTAGGGTCAAAACCTATTTCTATCCAAACTTAGGGTTTCGAACCTACAGGCAACACAGTGCTCTGATACCATCTGTAGCGGACCTGCACTTAAAAATTGGCAAGATCCTGTGTATAGTGCAAACCCCTGGATCGATTCATTTGCACACACAGTCTAAGATGAATATCATGCAAATGTGTCAAATTTTATTACATCGCATGATCCAATCTTACAATTTTCATTACAAATTGCATAGCTCAAGGCTAGCATTTTACAAAGTTCAGCACAGCGGAATAAAAGTAGCAGTGAGTCTCCATCATCTTCATGTGCTACAGGCGAAAACATGTTGGTTGTAGACTCGAAACCTTATACGAAACCTCACTCATCGTCTGAACATCCTGCAACAGGAAAAATGTTGCAACAAGGTGGGTCAGAACCATGGAACTGGCAAGCGACACTCTGTGGACACTTAGTGGAATAACTCTAATAACCTATATGCATATTTAGGCTGGTGGAGTTCAAAGGCTATTTTGCATAAAGCAAGTTTTATCCTATCCCTTTGAAAACATTTTGCATCTATTAAATTGGTAACACTGGTAAACTCCAGTGAACCGTGACAACACATGGTAAACTCCAGTGTGTCAGATGACTACCTCCGGTAAACTCCGGTGAGTCAGGTGACTACCTCCGGTAAACTCCGGTGAGTCCCTAATGTTGTTTACTAACAAGTTTTATTTTGAAGTTGGCATGATGAGATCCTTCGTCGTCTTCCTTGTTCGGCTGCACTGGAAGCAATCTTCACTTGGAGTATCTTCAAATCTCTTTATTCCTGGATGGCTACTGTAGTGTGATCCCTCCTCCCAAACCCGGAAAATCACGTATGATCTATACTCCTGCGGGGGAATCACCCTCTTCTAGCAACTTATACTCCCAAAACTGGGGAAGTGCTTAAATCCATCCACACACCCAGGTAGTTCATTGACTTAGTAGAAATTAAATTTTTATAAAACCATTTAGCATAGCATCTCAATAATTCTACCAAGTTATATAGGATTCTAGACCAACTAGTATAGGGGTGCTATTCTAAACAGTTTTAGCATAGCAATACTAATAACCTTACACATGCTTAAAGAAAATACTCTACTCATGCATAGACAAAATACTTAGGAAAATTTATGAATGTGCCACTTGCCTTTGGAAGTTGTTGTTTCTCACAGACTCCTTTCAACAAGGATCAACGTTGCACTCCGTTCAATCTATACATAGAGATAACACCACAATAAACAAACAATTCTACAACACAAGGCATACAAAACATACATAACAAGGTTTACACCAAAAGGTTTGGTTCCAGGAATAAGTTGTATAAAACATATTTGTCAAGGAAGTTCCAAGAGTTCTAAAGATTAATTATAGTATTTGTCAAGGAAGTTCCAAGAGTTCTAAAGATTACCATTAATTGTAATTAAACTATTTGAAGATTTTAAACACAACTTAAACTAAAGTTCTACAAGGCAACATTTTTAATAGATTTTAACCTAATCTTAATTACAATAAATTAGCCATGATGGTTTTTGGTCTTTCTGGTCAAGTACATTTATTTAGGATATTTCTCAAGAAGAAACATGTTAAAATAATTACTAGAATTTAAATTATGCCAAATATTAAACTATGCCAATAATTCAAATTGAGTTTCTGATTTTGAATCTTAAAAATAATGCTTAAAATTATTTTATACAAAGGGATAAATTCACACATATTCTAAGGTTCTAAAACTATTTTATATGGAATTTTTGGACTTATAAATTTAAAGATATGCCAAATTTACTCAAATTGTCCATTTGCAATTTGAATAAATTTAAATTACTCAAAAATGATAAATAACAGAACCAAAATAATCTACAGGTCAGGGCTTTCCAAGGATATTTTATTTACAAATTTTGGACATACCAATTTATATCTATTGTCAAATTTACTCAAAACATTCATTTGCAATTTTAAATAAATGTGAATTACTCAAAATTGAGTCTCTGATTTTTAATACAGTTTAAAAATATCCAAAAAAAATATTTCTACCAGTGGCTAACTATTCTACAGATCCAAAGGTTTCCAAAAATATTTTATTTGCAAAATTTGGATTTATGGATTTTAAGTTATGCCAAATATACTCAAATCACACATTTGAAATTTGAATATTTTAAACTATGTCAAAACTGAAAATTAACAGTGCTAAAATATTCTACAAGTCTAGAGCTTTCCAAAAATATAAAGTTTGAAATTTTGGCCAAACCAATAAAAAGTTCTAATAGATCTAAGATGCAGGGGCTTTTCTGCAAAACTGCCACTTAAATCTAATCGGGATAAAACCAGAAAAATGGGCGGGGTGACGTGGCAGCTTCCTATTGGCTGGATCTGGGATAAACAGGAGTCGCTGGATCTAACTTAAAATGGACGCACAGGATGGCTCGATACCCCTTCGTCTTGGATCTAATTGTAACCGTAGATTTCAGATCGGGTGGCTGGGAACTAAGTTGCTCGGATTCGAAGGAAAACGGCGGCGGCCAACTCGAACTCCGGCGAGCGATTCCTTCAGCCTGGCGGCGTAATTGGATGAGGAGGGAGAGGGGAAAGAGAGAGGGGCTCGTGGGCATTTTATAGGACGAAGAATGGCAAGGAATAATGGCGTTAATCGACCGAAATCACGCGGCGAAATTTTCGGCCGAAATGGCCGTGGTCAACGGCTGGAGATGGAAGAAGCTGACGTGGCGGTGGGTCGCACCTGTCAGGAAATTTTCTTTTTCTTTTCTGTTTTTCTTATTTCCCTTATATCTTTTGTTTTAAAACCCCAAATCAAGTCAAACCAATTTCTAAAAATTTGTAAAATCAAAATTTATAATTTAAAATATTCAAGTACCTTTTTCCAGCACAATTTAAAATTTGAAAATCCAGAATATCTTTAAATGCAAAATTTGACACTTTATGACAATTTAAAAATAGGATTTTAATAAAATCATTTGTGGCTTATTAAAAATCAAATAAATTACCACAAACGTAAATATTGAAAGTTAGCTATTTTAAACTAATTTTTTTTAATAAATATAATTGAATCAAAATAAATTTGTAAATAAGAACATGTTTTAAATATAATAAAAACACTTTATAAATATTGTTTTAGGATTTATTAAATTATTATTGTCTTTAATAAAATTTTGAAAACATAATATAAACATTTATTATTGAAGGTTTACTATTAAACCCATTTTTGTGTTCAAATTATTCCTGGAATTTCATTTATGTTTTGAATGTTGAGGAGATATTATAAATCCATAATATGCTTTTGGGTATTTTAAAATAATTTTAACCATTTTGCAAATGTTGCTTTAGGGTTTAGTAAACTCCAAATTTATTATCAAATTTTATATCATACAGTCTAACCAAACCATTTTAGAAATATTCTTATACTTTGAATAACATAATCATTTTGCAAAAGAAAAGTTTTAGGGTTAAATAAATTAGTAAAAGTTAATTATTTCAAATCAGACAAATGGAATAAAACATTTTATAAGAGGAAGGTTTCTTTGAAAAAAATCTTGAATAAATGAAATTAAACTAAACTCCAAAATTTGTATTAATGATCATTTGGATATTTAAACTATTAAACTTTTGAAAATGCCCAATGTCTTTTATTATTTGGTTTTTATTAAAACTTGAATGTTTTCTTTTTAACAAAAACAAAAGTTTTAATTTTTAATGATTTTTGAACATTCCAAAATATTGGGATGTTACAGGGCATTACGACAAAATACATAGACCGTTATCCAACAGCGTCTATGACTAATAATCCACCGCCAGGTTATCATACCGAGTTCCCCGTTGGTATTAAGTTGCAAGCAACGGATAATTGCATCAAGTAATGTGCGGAATGTAAACAAATGCATTAGACCTAACAGCGCACCCTTAAGCTAAGCATCGGTTATTTTATCCCTAGTGGCAACAGCACATCCACAATCTTAGAAGTTATTGTCACTCTCCCAGATTACCGGAGGCATGAACCCACTATCTAGCATAAATACTCACTCTTAGAGTTACAAACATCTACTTGGCCAAAACATCTACTAGTAACGGAAAGCATGCAAGATCATAAATAACATATAAGATAGATTGATAATCAACTTGACATAGTATTCAATATTCATCGGATCCCAGCAAACACAACATGTAGCATTACAATAAGATGATCTTGATCATGATAGGCAGCTCACAAGATCTAAACATGATAGCATAAAGTGGAGAGACAACCATCTAGCTACTGCCATGGACCCGTAGTCCAAGGATGAACTACTCACGCATCACTCCGGAGGCAGGCATGGGGATGTAGAGCCCTCCGGTGATGATTCCCCTCTCGGCAGGGTGCCAGGAAGAGCTTCTGAACCCTCCCGAGCTAGGGTTGACGGCGGCGGCGTCTCTGGAACTTTTCGTGGATAATGTCTCGGGTATTTAGGGTTTTCGCGTCGGGAGGAATAAATAGGCGAAAGGGCGGTGGCTGCGGGGCCACGTGGGCCCCACACCACCCCACGGCGCGGCAGGGGGGCCCGCGTGGCCCCATGGTGTGGGTGCCACGTGGCTCCCCTCCGTGTCTCCTCTGGACTCCGTCTTCGTGTTGGAAAATAGGAGGTTCTGTCCAAGTTTCGTCCAATTCCGAGAATATTTCCAGACTAGCTTTTCTGGAATACAAAAACAGCAGAAAACAGGAACTGGCACTGTGGCATCTTGTTAATAGGTTAGTCCCAGAAAATGCATAAAAATGCTATGAAGTGTATATAAAACATGTAACAATTGGTATAATATCAACATGGAACATCAGAAATTATAGATACGTTTGAGACGTATCAGTTACCGTAACCGTCCATCCTTAGAAAGGTCAATATAGAGTTTTTGAGAAAGACGAGGATAGAGACATGTAAAGAAAATGTAAACATAATTACACACAAAGATGTTAACATCATACTCCATAACACATTGATATTATAGAATTGATCGCATCATCTAACATGAGTGGACGCAATATAACCTTAGAAAATAACCATTTTCATTGTAGACGGTTGATGACGTGGAACACACGCACGTTGGGAGACCCCATGAAGAAGGTATGAAGTAGTGCAGCAGCAAATTTCCCTTGACAACAATACCAAGATTATCGAACTAGTAGGAATTGGAAGAGCTTCAACACGGTGCCAGACAAGTGCTGGCGCATCAAAAGTCTGGCGTGGACCTGCACACAACACAATCAAACTACTTTGCCCCAACGGAACAGGAAGGTTGTCAATCTCCCTGACTTGTTGAATACTAAGGATAAACGTATGATGTATAATAAATGTAAATGCAAAAATGAACATAGAGCAAATGAGTGTAGAGCGTGATGGAAACGGTGTTTTTATCAGTGTATGAGAATGGACCGGGGTCCACAGTTCAGCAGCGGTGTCTCTCCATAAACAGATAAATAACATGCTGGGTAAACAAATTACTGTTGGGCAACTGACAAATAGCAATGGCATGACAATGCATAATATGACAAGATAATGTTCATTGTAGTATTTATTGGGCATTACAACAATATACAAAGACAACTTGCTAGCTGCATCTATGACTAATTATCCACCAGCGAAATAACTTCAGTGTCTCCCGCAGGTATTAAGTTGGAAGCAACAGATAATTACAATAAGCAAAATGTGTAATGTAAACAATGCAAATGACACGTAGACATAGAAAAGTTGTTTTCTCCCTAGTGGCAACAGCACATCCACAACCGTAGTCGTTTCTGTCATTCGAGCCCAGGCTACCGGAGACATGAACCCACTATCTAACATAAATAACCCCTCTTGGAGACACTAGCATCTACTTGGCCAAAGCATCTACTAGCATCGGAGAGCATGCAAGAACTTCTAAGATTCTGGATGTGCTGTTGCCACTAGGGATAAAATAACCGATGCTTAGCTTAAGGGTGTGCCGTTAGGTCTAATGCATTTGTTTACATTACGCACATTACTTAATGCAATTATCCGTTGCTTGCAACTTAATACCAACGGGGAACTCGGTATGACAACCTAGCGGTGGATTATTAGTCATAGACGTTGTTGGATAACGGTCTATGTATTTTGTCGTAATGCCCACATGAATATCATAGTAATCATCATGTCATATATATGCATTGTCATGCACTCAATATTTTGTCAATTGCCCAGCTGTAATTTGTTCACCCAACATGTTAGTTATCTTTTATGGAGAGACACCACTAGTGAACTGTGGACCCCGGTCCATTCTTTTACACTGATAATACAACCAACTGCAAACACTGTTCCTTTTCATTCTCTGCAATTTACTACTGTTTTCCACACCATACGTTTAATCCTTTATTTTCAGCAAGCCGGTGAGATTGACAACCTCACTGTTTCGTTGGGGCAAAGTAGTTTGATTGTGTTGTGTGCAGGTTCCACGTCAGCGCGCCACTAACAACCTTCAGAAGTGATTTCTTGCTCCTACTGGTTCGATTAAACCTTGGTTTCATACTGAGGGAAACTGCTGCTACACTGCTTCATACCTTCCTCTTGGGGTCTCCCAGCGAACGTGTGATCCACGCAATCAGACCCCAAGCGGAAGGTATGAAGTAGTGCAGCAGCAAATTTCCCTTGACAACAATACCAAGGTTATCGAACCAGTAGGAATTGGAAGAGCTTCAACACGGCGCCAGACAAGTGCTGGCGCGTCAAAAGTCTGGCGTGGACCTGCACACAACACAATCAAACTATTTTGCCCCAACGAAACAGGAAGGTTTGTCAATCTCCCTGGCTTGCTGAATACAAAGGATTAAACGTATGGTGTATAACAAATGTAAATGCAAAAATGAACGGCGAGCAAATGAGTGTAGATAATGGAGCGTGTTGGAAAGGGTGTTTTTATTAGTGTATGAGAATGGACCGGGGTCCACAGTTCACTAGCGGTGTTTCTCCATAAACAGATAAATAACATGCTGGGTAAACAAATTACAGCTAGGTAATTGACAAATAGCAATGGCATTACAATGCATAATATGATAAGATAATGTTCATTGTAGTATTTATTGGGCATTACAACAATATACATAGACCGCTTGCTAGCTGCATCTATGACTAATAATCCACCTGCGAAATAACTTCCGTGTCTCCCGCAGGTATTAAGTTGCAAGCAACAGATAATTGCAATAAGCAAAGTGTGTAATGTAAACAATGCAAATGACACGTAGACATAACAATGTTGTTTTCTCCTAGTGGCAACAGCACATCCACAGCCTTAGTCGTTTCTGTCATTCGAGCCTAGACTACCGGAGACATGAACCCACTATCTGGCATAAATACCCCTCTTAGAGACACTAGCATCTACTTGGCCAAAACATCTACTAGCATCGGAGAGCATGCAAGAACATAAATAACACATGTATATAGATAGATGAACAAACTTGATCATAACTTCACAATTCATCGGATCCCAGCAAACACAACATGTAGCATTACATAAAGATGATCTTGATCGCACAAAGTGGGGAGACTACCAACTAGCTACTGCTATGGACCCGTAGTCCAATGGAGAACTACTCACGCATCAGTTCGGAGACGGGCATGGTGGTGTAGAGCCCTCCGGTGATGATCTCCCCCTCCGGCAGAGTGATGGGAAGAGCTGTAGAACCCTCCCGAACTAGGGTTGATGAGGACGACGGCGACATAACTTTTCATGGAATTGTGTTCGGGTCTTTAGGGTTTCCTGGACGAGGGGATTATATAGGCGAAGAGGCGTCGCTGGGGGCCACCCGAGGCGGCCAGACGACCCCTCGGTGCGGTTGTTGGATGTATGCCCAAAAGGCAATGTATTTATACATCTGATTCATATATTATGTTTCGTGTTTATTATGCTATAACTGCTATGATTTCTGAATACGTGATTCAGGAGAAAGCTCATACGCACGTGTATAAAACATGAAAAGTAAAAGTTACCCTACTCTTATTTACAGACTAATTTGTTGCATGCTTGATGATCAAGCTTTCATGGTCATGGACATTGTATATGTCAGCATCAATGAATGGAATATTGTGGGAGAACAATATGGCTGGGTAGACCCAAGTTTTGGTATGCTAAGAGATTCCGTTTGTTTTGTCCTTAGCTTATCTCAGAAAGGTTATTATACAACATGTCCTTGAACCATGAGGTTATTAGGGTTGTGTATACTAGAGTAAATGCTTTGGTGGTGTCAACCATCACGGCTGTAACTGGGTGATCATAATGGCAGTTACTGGGTAGTTACGAAGGTATGCATGATCGTAATGTTCTGAGATGGAAGATTACTCCTCTATTAAAAGAGAGATACGCCCTGGGCCCACTCGGTATGAAATGTATCCATTATGTTCTGCAGACAATGCATGGTGAAGTTACACCGTGTGGGATATCGTAATACGGGAACGAGTAAAGGGAACTTGCCGGTTAACGAGATAAACAAAGATGTAGTGAATCAAGATAGATTCATGGCAACATCATCGGATATGTATATCTCGGGTAAAGTTCTGTATCGCGAGTAATGGGAATGATGTATTAATAATCAACAGGTTCAACAGAGTGTCTTCGCATAACGGTAGCAGTTATTCAGTTCGTCCTCGGATCTGACCCTGGCCGGTGATTAGATGAACACATCTAATTATGGCTACACGTTATCGACCCTGTAGGGTGGACACGCTTAAACTAGGATTGGTTAGTTGTGTATATTGGTTGGTCTGGAACATATTGAGAAAGTATCATCGGATTGGATCTCCATGATAGATATATATGTATATTTATCAGAGAGATAATAAAGGCAGACGTTGGACATCTCGGAGTGATAGAAGTTACTTTCACTATCGGATTTATTCCGAGGGTGTTTATATAAGTGGAAATATTTATCCAGAGTATTTTGTCTGCGGACACTTTATATGATAAGTAATTAATTCGGTGAATATTCTATAAAAATGAAATATTCAAATAAGAATTAATTAGATAAAATATTATTTAGTTAAATATTAATTTATTTAATCGATAAATAATTATTGGAAAAATATTGAGGCCAATAAAAGGTGGCTGCCACATGGGCCCTAGGACCCACATGGCAGCCGCACCACCACTAGGTGGCGGTGGGCCGCGGCGGACGCGGAGGCGGACGCGGGCGCAGCGGCCAGGCGGGCCGAGGCAACGCGGATGGGCGACGCGGGCGTGACGCGGTCAGGCTGGCCGGCGCGGGCCAGGCGGTGCGGCGCACGGCGGGCCCCACCCGGGGTCGGTGCAGTCGGGCCCCACCCGGGTCGGTGCAAGGAAAGGAGGGGGGAGAGGTGAGTTGGAGTCCTACTCCAACTCCTCATCCCAAACCAAATTGGGCAAGGGTCTTTCCCTTGCCCAAGTCCCTCCACCCCTTGGCCATCTATATAAACCCCCACCTCCTCCTATTTGGAGACAAACAATAGACATACAAGTTTAAATCCCTTCTAGTTGGTTTACAGGGAACCTCTAATTAGAGGCAACCTCTCCGATTAGACTAGATCTAATCTCTCTCTTTCTCCGTCTCATGTGTTGAGAACTCCACCTTCATATACGCCAGCGGTGCTTCAAGCTTGGACGACGAAGCCCTGCTGAACCTTTCCCGGCGTACGCGTGCGAGCTCTCAGAGAGGTGAGACGTCTGTATTGGGTTGCGGGTAAGACTTTAAAATTTTCCGTAACCTTGCCACCAAGATCTATTCTATGAAGATATGCTGCACCCCATAATGCTAGATCTAGAATACTTACAAACACCGTTGCGGAATATCTTGTGTTTGTCGAAGTAGATGTCGGTGAAGCCTGATGAAGAATCTCACGTCCACGCCGGGAGGTGAGATTGTTGCCGGTCCATCGTCGAGGAACAACTTGCGCAGCCCCACTCTAACAGTATCCACACGTACACTGTGCCAACCAGCCGAGCACGTTCGCCGCCTAGAGTTACTAGCACCGACGACGAGAGACATCCTTTCGGCGTAGTTTAGGTGGTAGATTGATGCATGTAAAATGCATACATGAACTTTGCATTATTTTTACTTATATTCCAGTCATATTTGCATCATATAAGGGTTATATCACTGTTTTATAATGATTTTGGGAATATTTGATATGTTTCCTATTTTTTATGGAATTAACCCTGCGCAGGCAGAAAACCCTATTTCTTTCCTTTAATGTTTCAGGGACCCAAACCACGTCCAAATAACCTGGAAATTTACGAGCATCATTTTTTTGGAAGGAACAAGACCTGGGAGCGAAAGAAGCAAACAAGAGGAGGCCCGAGGGCGCAGATGAGTGGGCCCACGCGGCCCAAGTACCTGGCCGCGTGGGACCCCCCACTTTGGCCCTCGAGGCTCCGTTGCCGTCGATCTTTCCTCCACCGACTCTGTTTTGACCTAAAAACGCCTATAAAAATTATCCCCGACGTTCTCTGTAAGGAGCGCCGCAGAAACACAGAAACACCGAAACAGAGACCTGGAGCTGCAGATTGGAGGGGGAAAACTCCGGCGGGGCGCTGCCGGCGTGGTCTCCATCTTCTCCAACGACTTCTCCACCGTCTCCATGATGAAGAGGGAGTAGTCCACCTCTGGACTATGGGTTTGTGGAAGTAACTTATGTATCTCTCTCTCTCTTGATCTTCACTAATTAGTACCGTATGAGCTGCTGAACATGATTACGGTCATCTATGTAATACCTTTGTGGTGGATCTTTTAATGAGTTAATATATGTTTGAGATTGTAATGGTTTTGTTTCAGTTATGAAAGTAGATGCATATTATGTACCCCGTTCTTATTTACTTGTCATGATCAAGCATGTTTATGAGAGCGTGTGAGGGGGAACGTGTGCATTAGTTGGAGTAACGGGGGGGGGGGGGGTGGCTAGTGCAGTGAACGTGAGAGAAAGTTCTGCGATCCACTTGGGTGTTCTACCTTACTTTGTTGCCTCGCTAGGGATAAAAAGAAATACCATGCTACCGGAGATGTGGGTGTGACTATTGCCACTACTCCATGACTAGATCTAGCATGTTCTTATTTTAACTTCATGTCATGATACTTATTGCTATACTCTGAGTTATCTTAATTACTGAGGTGTTATGATTTAGTTCGCATCTTGGTGGAGTATAAGAGAGACTAATAACCAAAAGGTCTCTATGTTAGGACGTGATGCCCATATAATTATAACTTATCATTAAACTGTTGTTTGCAATCTCATATGTCAACTCTAGTGTCCCATTGTCCACCACGTTATTAAAGAGAGAGTGCATTTGTGAAACCATGAACCCTGGTCCATTTTTAATCATAAGAAACACCTTTCCAACAACTTTTACCACTTTTCCATTTTCTGCCATTATTAAATCCGAAAATACAAAAACACTTTTACATCTTGCATTCATTATAAAAAACCCAAAAATATCATTTATCATTGTTACCACCATCCTTGCATATTTATTTACCACCATTGCATATTTATTTCTTGTTTGCATTGCATATTATCTTGATATCATTCTAACACCTTGTGCTTGACAACCACTAGGTGAGGTTGAGGACCAAAACATTTACTTTGTTTTGTAGGTAACCAAAAGAAGGGTAGGAAGATAAATCTTCACTACTGATTCCCCGAGAGTTCGATATTAAACCCTCCAGTCACCCTCGTGGGGAAAACACGTCTTCCACTTACTACACACTCTGCACTTGGAGTCTCAACCTAACCCATTTACTTTTCACGCAGGTAACCACGCGAAGGGCTAGCAACTGTTTTCTGGCGCCATTGTGGGTAACTACGTGAAGGGCCATCATAGATCTAATCTATGAGAGGATTAGAGACGTCTAATTATCAACACATGAGATCTACTAGAAAGAGAGAGAGATTTGCATGGAGGAAATTGTGTGTGTTCAACCCTAGGGGTTGAGGGTGTTTATATAGGTGGCCAAAGGGAAGGGGTGCTTGGGGAAGGGGCGTCGCATCAAGGAAGGGAGGGAGGAGTCCCTCCCCTTCCCCAATTCGACTCCTCCCTCCCAAACCGCCTTCACCTAAAAGGAAAGGGGGAGGAGTCCTTCCCCCACCCGAACTCGGTTTGGGAGCTGGAGGGGGACTCCTCCTCCCAAACCGCCTCAACCTAGTGGGCCTAGCCCACTAGGGTTTCAGCCAAGGGGGGAAGCCCCCCTAACTCGGGTTGGCCCACCCGCCCCACATGTGGGTGCGGCTGCCCTGTGGGTCCCATGGGCCCACTTGGCTGCCCCCTGGTCGTGGGCCCCAAATAAAAACTTTTATTTAATATTTTCCAATTTAATTAATTAAATAAATAATTAATTATTTTGTCTAATTAATTCCTCCTTGAATATTTCCTATTACAGAAAATTCCCGGAATTAATTACTTATCATATAAACATATTTACATGATCCGGGATACCCAGTATCCGCCGACAAAACCCTCGGAACAATATTTCCCACTTATATAAACCTTCGGAATAAATCCGATAGTGATAGAAACCATTCCTATCACCCCGGGACATTAGATGTCCGCCTTCTCTCTAATTCAAAACTTCACCGGAACAAGTTCCTATGACATAGGAGCTACTCCGACACTACCTCATTACCACTCAGACTCACAGCTTAAGCGTGTGACCCGAAAGGTTCAGTAAACACAAAGACATGTCCGGGAACTTACCAGGCAATAACCAACTTTGGGACCTAGACGACCGTACTGGCTCCCGTGTGTCTATGAGTGAACGACAGAACCTGTGTGTTACTCATTACACTAATCCCCTTATGATACCAATGATATCTCGAGATTGAGACAATGTGCTCTAGTGTGATCAAACCATTTGATCATAACACATATTATTCTCGTACCAATATCATTCTCTTTTCTCATTCCGTATTTTCATTGTCCCGTGATAAATCACTCTATGTCTAGCCAGACGATTGTGTGACAATAATAATACTGAGATGGCCTAGAGGATGTATCTCTCCATCGTCTGGAGGAGTAAGTGCCATTCTTGAATAATCTCTGTTCAAATACATTATTCTACTTCACACCCAAAAGCCACCGTTATGGTCCCCAGTTACGGCCGGACGTTAGGCGACAATCAAAGCATGAGTGTCGAATAAGCGGTCACCAGATATTCTCATAGCAAAGGAATACAGCTAATGAAAACAAAACATATGATCAATTGCTACCTTCATCGTTGACGATTAGTCTCTTAGCAAGATCATACAATGGGTCGGTTCAGTACTATTGTCATTCTAACAATAAATTCCTATAGTTGTGTGACTTATACAAAATCCATGATCAGGAAAACATGATCATCAAACAACAAGATAGGCTAGTCTTAGAGACAAGACCAGGAACGCTTTTACTTGTTCGTATCTCTACACCTGTATTGGAGGTTTTCATCTTGAACACCTTGTATTTGCTACTCAAGTCCCCAATACAGTTATAGCATAAAGATATAAATATTAATAATAAACTTGGAGATAAATAATAACTAAATTATTATTGTCTCTAGGGCATATCTCCAACAGTCTCCCACTTGCACTAGAAACAATAATGATTCTAGTTAGCATGATGACATGACACCAAATGGAACTAAGGTGCCACTCACGCTTTCGCATGCGCTCTGAGACTGTGTCCAACACTTTGATCCAATCAAAGTACATAAACTTGTTTAACTCCTCACATGTCAAACTTGACAATGTAAGTCGGATATATTAGGAATTGGATATCGGTCTATCCGGTTCCGTAGTAGTATTAATGGTATCAAGCGTCTCCGAATGATATTATCATACCGTCTATTGAAACCTCACCAAGTCAATGACTTATCCAATAACTTGCTTATCATGAAATCTCACATCAATGATGCAACTATCCTTCATAGAAAATCTATTTATGTTGTAGAATCCACTCATAATATACAAGTGATTTGATAAAATCAAAACACCAAATATTTATCAATTGAAAATTGCATTTATCAGATTAAATCAATTAAGATCTGATTTCATAATTCCACTACAAATACGTATATGAGGAACTTATCTATATACACTATTTGAAGCTTTACAAAATCCACTAAGTCGTTATACTTTTGTAATATCACTATTGGGTTCTTTTACCAAACCCTCAGGATCAATTACACTTTTAATTAACTGCCTTTATGAGAAAACTTTTACCAAGTATTTCTCTTGATTGCCGGTGGCCAAATAAAATTTAGCACTTTGGAAACTTTCCGGCTTTATGTACTATATATAGCAATGAGATAAGCAAAATCACATTAAATATGATTTGATCTTATTCCTCTCTATTCGCTCATCATTGACTACGAACAATGTGTCATGCAAATATCACGCTATGAATTCTTGATCAAATTTCTTTGACTCAAGACACAATTTGAATTACCTTTCAGAATTGTACTTAGCACATTCATACTCATGTTTATTAAATTCTTAATCTATCTCATAGACAAAATTTTAATAAGATACTTTCTGACCTTTAATTTAAAACTCTTTTAAATCTGTATTTTCACAAGATATACATTTTTGAATTCGGCCTAGCCTTATTCAACAAATAAAATATCAGCTCCCACTGTCTTTTAAGTCGCTTCGATTTATATAATGAAAAAGAATAAAATTCTTACTCATTATTACGACCGACTTCAAACACTCATAATATAATTATCCAGATTATTCTCATAATCGAAATGAATTATTCTTAGCAATCCATGTTGCTACCTTAGTCCAACAACAACATTGAGCAATTGATATGATAAGTTTTGCAACTTCTCACTATCATTTATTCGTCCTTGATAAAACAATTTTAATCAAGACTAGCTCTATGAATATTAAATATTCACATCTATCATTTCTTTATGAAATATTCATGCCCAGTGATTTCACATCACGTCCAAACTACTCTCAAGATTAAATCTTGGAGTTACATGAATTTTTCTTGAACTCCTTTATGACATATACCGTCATTTATGAGTATTCCTTATTCTGTTTGTAATTGCTTTGCTTTTTAATCATGTTCCTGGACACTTTAATAATTCAACCACTAGGTGATTTAATCATTAAATTCCTCACATGACTATCATCACAATACTTAATTCGAATCATGTATAACCTACATGTATTCCTGGACAAAGTAATGATATGGAAACATTTGCATGTTACCCCTCTCATTCTAACATTTGTCCAAAGACTCCCAGTCTTAATTTAGTATTTTGATTTCCACTCTCTCTTCATGAGAAGACACTTTTCTCCAATTCTAAAGTCAACAAGCTTTTAGAATTATGTGTGGAAAACAACCGCCAATATAATACTTTGGACTTTACCTTTATGCAAAACATTTATCCAATTCGAATCCACACTTAGACTCACAATTGAAAACTTGGAACTTTCTATCAAAATAACTCTAAGCTAAAGTTGATATAGGTCCCCTGGATACAAACAAAATAATCTATTTATTTTAGTGGTTATTTGGAATTCTATTTCACATCACGTCAGAACAAGACCCTTTTTTTATAATCATCATAACATTTCCTTATAATCTTTATCTTGCAAAAGATTTTATTACCATGATAATTTCGAATTACCATTCATCATGAGTAATTTGACTAAGAAAACTTTCTTTCGTCAATAATATTACAATAAATTTATTATGTCCTTTTAACTTCATCAAATACCTTTGATTCCTTTATTTTGATTCTCACACTCTCCCACTGAATTATATGAAATATTGCAACTTCAATAATTTCATTAACTCTATTTCATTAATATGAAGCATCATATTAAATCTTCAATAGAATTGAATTAATGGGTAGATTCCACTCCTTTATGTAAATTTCGAAATCTACTAGTGCCTAGCACTTTGCTAATTTCGAATCTACCAAATGCCCAGCATTTTGTGGATTTCGATTTTCATTAAATGCCTAGCACTTTATGAATTTCAAATTTCTCTAAGTGTCTAGCACTTTTGTGATTTCAGTTTTATCCATTTAATTTTAGAGATAACTTTAAGAGTCTCAAAGAGAACCAACGAAAAGTATATCTCCAAATTAAAGATTAAACCAACTTAATTATTACTCAAAACTTTAAGTAATATCTTGAATCAAAATAATAAAAACTTAACAATCAAAACTTAATGACATATTACAATAAAGAAGATCATCAAACCGAATTCACAAAATGTGAATTACCTCACATACTTTATAATTCGAACACAAACTTGTTCCAGAAATATAAAATATTCATTACAAAATGATCGAACTGAAAATAACTCTTATTTAAAGTCCTAGTGTAAATCTTCTTCATTGACTTGGATTGTAGACATAGTGGCGATCTTGGCGCCATATGTGCCTTCTTTCTCCACTTCCTCCACTTCTTTCCATCTCTCTTGCCTCTTTTCCTTTTCATACTGCGATCATGCAACATGATTTTTTTTATTATAAAATACCAAAATTTATTCGAGCCGAGAATTATGTCAATTACTTGTGTATAACTCTTATACCTTTTGTGGACTTGCCACTGGTCTTTCAAGAAGGATGCTGCCATCATATGATGCACATAGATATCCATCTCAGCTGATAAGAGCATTTCGAAGACTTCATTGACTTTCTTCTTCACACCCATCAATTCATAGCATGCCACAAAAGCATAGTAGTATGATGGTAGTGATCTCAGAAGTGTGTCAACCGCTTGATTTTCTAGAACTGGTTGCCCAATATCCTCAAGCTTCCTGAGTATCTTGCAGAACTTAACCATGTGCTCCCTCATCGAGCCTCCGCTCGTTAGTTTGCACGATCTAAGTTCCCCATTGAATTTGTAGTTAGCATGACACAACTGGTATAAGAACTGAGCTTTCAAAGCTTCCATGAGACGGAAGGGGCGATAGTATGGATAACTATCGCTAAGCTCGGGACTTATTTTGTCAAGCATAACCAAACTCACTTGATACTCATCTTCCCCCATAGGAGAATAGTCATCTTCTAACTCTGGAACAAGAGTGTCCAGCACATACTCTAACTCGCGCCGTCTGAGATTCTCTCTCAGCCCATGAAGCCAATCAGCAAAGATCACGCTTCCCGCAGTCAACTTTCCTAACAACTCATCTTCATGCACATTCTCAACGGGATCCATTTTCTACAACAAAACAAGTTTATTCAGACTAATAGTTTATTACTAATTTTGATGCACTACTTTAACTCAACTAAATTGAATTTAAGATATGCTCCCACTAAGCCCAATAATCCTCTTGATTGGCGCTAAGTGATTCAGGACCCGATAACCCGACGAAACAAGCATGGATACATGGCATGTCACGTGAACGACCGGTAGGAACTATTCCATTTGTAGTAGCTACAACTCATGTTCGTCTTTCGACGTGTGTGTTCCGAACTCATAACTTTGTATGCTAGGACTTCAAGACAACCAACCGATGATGCTGCTGGAAAGGTTCGCGCCCACCTCCCACACCCTTGGCACACATTACTCATGGAAACATGGTGCACGATGACAAGCATCTGGTTTGATGGTGCCACAGTTGGATGAACACGATCTCCTTGATATTTTACTTGAGGATTCACCCTAATAAACGACTACTTGCACAATAAAGGTGCAAACATCAAAGGATAAACATCACAGACAATTAATAATAATTCATGTGCTTTGGTATAGCCTTTGTTATTCTCTGGAAGTTCTTGACGCTCGTCGTTGAGGATCACCATCTTCATAATTCCCAGTCACAGCAAAATCCCCGAGGGACAATTACCGTAGCCGAAAACTCGCCAAGTACTTGTCACCAGCATAGCCGCCGGCGCCTCCTCCCGGTCCACGCGACGAACTCTTCTTCGCTTACTTGTCGATGACGAACTCGATCAATTGTTTTGGCTTTGGCCATCTTGTTAAAACAACATGACAAATAGCTATACCAAAACACATGCACACAATCCTGCAAAACCAAGTTAGACGATTCTAACGTTTGTTTGCAAGTTTTATGTGGCCTATTAGGATCTACGGAAGATCCGTCACTACCTACGAATTGAAGCACGTTTAGGGTAGTTGCTAGATTAACTTTGCGGGGTGATTGAGATCCCAACATTACAAAAACGTTGTGAACCCCAATCTAAACGATCACATGTGTGCGTGACCCCCGTGAGGCGTCCAACCCTCATGCCCCGTCCGTATATACAACAACGTCCACAACTATAGGTATAGACCCGAAGCTACTGAAGCACTTCGTTGGCGCCGACGGGCATACTAGGAGCAGCCGGAAGGTCCGCGGATTGCCAGAAGTTCATAAAGATCTTGCCTATGCCGCCATAGAATATAATGTACAACTTATTGGGAAGCAACTAAAATAAACTTAATGCAAGAACTATGCAATGCTCGCACCAACTTGTGCTCTAGATCAAATCATACCTACGCATAGATCGGCTCTGATACCACTATTGGGTTGCGGGTAAAACTTTAAAATTTTCCGTAACTTTGCCGCCAAGATCTATTATATGAAGATATGCTGCACCCCATAATGCTAGATTTAGAATACTTACAAACACCGTTGCGGAAGATCTTGTGTTTGTCGAAGTAGATGTCGGTGAAGCCTGATGAAGAATCTCACGTCCATGCCGGGAGGTGAGATTGTTGCCGGTCCGTCGTCGAGGAACTACTTGCGCAACCCCGCTCTAACAGTATCCACACGTACACCGCGCCAACCCGCCGAGCACGTTCGCCGCCTAGAGCTACTAGCACCGACGAAGAGAGACAGCCTTTCGGCGTAGTTTAGGTGGTAGATCTAATCAACTAGATTAGATCTATATGAGAGGATTAGAGACGTCTAATTCTCAACACATGTGATCTACTAGAAAGAGAGAGAGATTTGCACGGATGCAATTGTGTGTGTTCAACCCTAGGGGTTGAGGGTGTTTATATAGGTGGCCAAAGGGGAGGGGTTGAGGGTGTTTAACTGTGTGACCCGAAAGGTTCAGTAAACACAAAGACATGTCCGGGAACTTACCAGACAATAACCAACATTGGGACCTAGACGGCCGTACTGGCTCCCGTGTGTTTATGAGTGAACGACAGAACCTGTGTGTTACTCATTACGCTAATCCCCTTACGTACATGATACCAATGACATCTCGAGATTGAGACAATGTGCTCTAGTGTGATCAAACCCTTTGATCATAACACATTATATTCTCGTACCAATATCATTCTCTTTTCTCATTCCGTATTTTCATTGTCCCGTGATAAATCACGCTGTGTCTGGCCAGACGATTGGGTGACAATAATAATACTGAGATGGCCTAGAGGATGTATCTCTCCATCGTCTGGAGGAGTAAGTGCCATTCTTGAATAATCTCTGTTCCAATACATTATTCTAGTTCACACCCAAAAGCCACCGTTATGGTCCCCAGTTACGGCCAGACGTTAGGTGACAATCAAAGCATGAGTGTCGAATAAGCGGTCACCAGATATTCTCATAGCAAAGGAATACAGCTAATGAAAACAAAACATATGATCAATTGCTACCTTCATCGTTGACGATTAGTCTCTTAGCAAGATCATACAATGGGTCGGTTCAGTACTATTGTCATTCTGACAATAAACTCCTATAGTTGTGTGACTTATACAAAGTCCATGATCAGGAAAACATGATCATCAAACAACAAGATATGCTAGTCTTAGAGCCTGGTAGAGAGATGTCGCCGTCTTCTCCATGCTTGATCTCCTTGGTCCAGCAGAGTGAGGGTCAGACTGTTGGAGATATGCCCTAGAGACAATAATAATTTAGTTATTATTTATCTCCAAATTTATTATTAATGTTTATATCTTTATGCTATAACTGTATTGGGCACTTGAATAGCAAATACAACGTGTTCAAGAGGAAAACCTCCAATACAGGTGTAGAGATAGGCTACATCGACTACGTCATCAACACTTCTTCCGCAACTTCGGTGTTGGTAACGTATTCTATCTAGATCTTCGGATCTTCGTATTCCGCATGTATCTTTGTAGTATAGATCTTGGAGCGTTGCATAGCATGTTGAACGAAAAATTTAAATTTTCGTTGCGCAACCCAACTGTGGTATCAGAGCGGTCTATGCGTAGATACATGATTTGATCTAGAGCACTTGGTGTGCGGGCACCGCAGAAGTTTGTGCGGGTATTGTCGTGGGGTCACTCTTCGACTGCCCCACGGTGGGGACACCTGGGTCACGCCAAGCCTATCAGCCTTATGACGAGGGCCCAAGGAAGGCCCAAGGAGGACGACGTGCGGCCCAAGATAGTCGACGGATAGGTCATGCGACTCCTATCATCTTGTAAGCGCCATCGGCACCGTTCACCTGAGACCTAGCCTACCATATAAAGGCTAGGAGGGTCCTTCGTCTAGGGTAAGCTCATAGCCGCCATCACAAACCCTAGCGAGATTGCCATCTCGCCATTGTAGCCACAACTCGCCATTCAATACCAGACAAGCAGGAAGTAGGGTGTTATCCTCCGGGAGCCTGAACCTGGGTAAAACGCCTTGCTTGTCAGCCGTCGTGATCACCAGCGCTCATCTCTCTCCCCTCAATCAACCCGGGGTACACAACCCAGGGATTTGCCGAGTCCACACCTCGTCAATTGGCGCCGTCTGTGGGAAAGAACGAGCGCTGGAACCATGGTCGCACCGGCCCATCGACTTTGAAGACCGACGTCTGCATCACCAAGGAGCCAATCTGCTTCGGCTCCTTCGAGTACACCTTCCACCCGCCGGCCCACCGCTCGGTGTACGCCGATCTGCATGTAGGTATGTGCCTCACCTTCGGTACCATGCACTACTTCGTAGACAGCTGTGGAGTACTCAGATCCACGGCGATCGCACCGCGCGCGGTGGTAGCACCCGCATCTGCCGTGGCTGCCCCAACCACGCCCCCACCTGCTGCGGAGATCGCATCTGCTGCGACTGCGGCGACAGCATCTTCGACTGCTGAGAAGATCGCATCCGCCTCGACTACACCGACCGCCTCCGCTGCGGCAGAGATCGCGCCCAACACGGCCACGCCATCAGCGTCTCCGGCCGTCAAGGAGATCGCATCGGCTACGACTACATCGACCACCTCCGACCACCGCGCGGATCGAGTCTACTTCGACTACCTCGATCGCGTCGCTGGCAAGGCCAAGATCTACGTCAACTTCGACTACGTCGACCACACCTTCGCGCGCGACGGAAGTCGCGTCGTTCTACCCCCGCCACTCGCGTCTCCGTCAACTTACAAGATCGTCAACAAGCCAATCGCGCCCGCGTCGACGACGGCGACATCACTCCTCACGTCAGCGGCGGAGATCGCGAGACTCCAGGGAAGGAGCCTCGGCAGCGACTGTGGTACCCACCACGTTGCGTCCATTTTCGGCTCCGAGCACGGCTCGGACGAAGGAAGCAGCAGTGGCAGCGCCCGGCCCACTCCCCAGACATACCCCGCGCAAGTCTTCATGATCGGCCCGACGCAGGGCAACGGCGACGAACCCGCATACCCACTGGAGGTGGTCATGCCGGACCAGGTGACGCGGCTCACCATCACCCGAGAGATAGCAATCAGAGCCCTGAAGCACGTCGAGGACGGCACGTCACCAGACGCACCCCGGGAGGACCTTATGGCGGTCCAATACCTGCTACGGAAGGAAGGCGAACGACTCCGCGCAGAGAAGGCCGAGCTACTCCGACGCAAGGAGGAGGCTGACGCGTCGAGCGCCAGGAGGGCCGCTTACTCATTCACTGCCTCAACAGAGGTCTCACAAGGAGCAAGGCGCCACAGAGCCGCGTGCCCCTGATGACGGAGGCCGACCGCGCTAGAGTCACCCGCAACCTCGAATCATCATACATGAGCGAAGACGCAGACGGGATACCCGTCCCCAAAACGCCCGGAGCCGCGCTCATGGCAGTCGAAACATACCTGCGGCTGACGCAGCCGCCCGAGGGCGACTCGCGCGCTCTCCTCCACAAGCAGCAGATCATGTCTATCAAGGCAGTCGAAGAAGCTCTGATGAACAAGGCGCCGACAGAAAAGGTGCGAGAAGATCGGGCCGCCGCGACCGCGAGCCCACAGCACTCGCAGGCCCGGCGGCAAGACAACTGCGACAACCGCAGCCAGGCGAAGACCTCCGCAACGTCATCACACAGAGGACGGTGGACCGCAGCCGCACCCAGCGGACGGTCAGCACGCCCAATACTGACGACCGCAATGACGGCGACTTCGAGCCATGCGGCGCCGCATGCTTCAGCTTCAACATCCGCGACACAAGAATGCCCAAGGGCTTCAAGCTCACGGCAGAAGCAGTCAAGTACGACGGGAAGCAGGACCCGAGACTCTGGCTAGAAGACTACCTCATAGCCTGCAGTTGCCAGGGCGGTACTTCGACTACGGCCATGCAGTACATCCAGCTGATGCTCACGGGCTCTGCACGCGGGTGGCTAAACACTCAACCCAAGAACGCCTTCAGGACGTGGGACGAGTTCGCGGAGGCCTTCGTTAAGAGCTTCCTGGGGACGTACTCGAGACCGACGACTTCGTCGAGCTACAAGCATGCAAGCAAGGACGAGACGAGCCGCTCCGGTCGTACATCCAGCGTTGGACCCTGCTCCGCAACACCATGGAGACCGCCTCGGAGGACCGAGTGATGGATGCCTTCATGCACGGCGTCTCCCGCCGCGACCTCCGCGAGGAGTTTGGTAGGCTCCGGCCGAAGAACATGATCGAGGTCATGAAGATAGCCAACCAGTGGGCAGACGGAGAGGACTCGGTCCGCGATAGTTCACGCTACTCCCCGAAGGACGAAGCCGGACCAAGCAACTGGCGAGAAGGACGCCACAAGAAGAAGCCGCGTTACAACGGCAACGACTCAATCGAGTTAGTAGCGGCGGGATTCCAAACCCCCCGTGATGAAGCGCGCGACAGCAGTCGCCAATACAGCCATGACAGTACAGTCGAAGCGGCGGTGACCAGAGTCGCCAATACAGCCAGGGCAATACAACCGAAGCGGCGGCAGCAGCTACCGCAGCGACGGAGGCCATAAACGCGAGTGGCAGAAACGCACACTGAGCCCAGCGGAAGAGCTGGAACAACCCTGCAGGCACCACATGTTCAGGAACCCGGAAACGGGCAAGTGGGGATCCAACCACCTGTTGAAGGACTGTCGAAAGGCACGCAAGATATACGAAGCCATGCAGAAGATAGTCACTCCAGCACCCGCAGCGCAGCCACGCGCAGCTGGCCATCCAGGCAGCACCCGCACCCGCAGTCGCTAATCCAGCACAGGCGGCGGGAGCCTTTCCCAGCAGCAGCCGCAGCAAGATGCCCCACCAGGGTCCATGACGCATATCCAGCGGCACGCGGACAACTCAACATGATACAGAAGGGGCGCCCCTCAAACAGGACCCAGAAGATCATCACTCGCCAAGTTTTCCAGGCCATCACCTGTCCACCTGCAGTACCCGACTACCTGAGAGGGTCAGAGACACCAATCACGTTCTCCAGAGCAGATCACCCGCCTGCAGTACCACGACCCGGGCACGCCGCTCTGGTAGTCGAAGCTCTGATCGGAGATTACACCCTGAAAAAGGTGTTCATGGACGGAGGCAGCGGCATCAACATCATCTTTGCCGACACCCTCAGAAGGATAAACAGGCCAACGACAAACTTGCGGCATCAGAGACCACCTTCCATGGCATAGTACCAGGGCAAGCAGTCACGCCCATGGGAACGATCACACTCGACGTCATCTTCGGCACACCCGAAAACTTCAAGAGGGAGTCGATCGACTTCGAGGTAGTCGACTGGAAGTCGCAGTACCACGCGATACTCGGGCGCCCAACCTTTGCCAGATTCATGGCGGTACCTCACTACGCCTACCTCATGCTCAAGATGCCTGGACCCAAGGGCGTCATCACGGTGCACGGCGACTTCGACCGCTCCAACAGCTGCGACCGCGAGTTCAGCAAGATCTCCGAGTTCTTCGGAATGGAAGAGCACTTCGAGGCGATGGCAGTCGACAACGACAAAACCATCTTCCCGCCACGCAAGAAGCCAGCCAAGGACGCCGCCTTCAACACGACTGACGACACAACAACTCATCAGGTCCACCCGACGGACGCAAACAAGACAGTCAAAGTGTCGTCGAGTCTGCCTATCGCATAGGAAAGCGCGCTCGTCGAGTTTCTACGTGAGAACTGGGAGATCTTCGCCTGGCAACCTTCTGACATGCCAGGCATACCCAGGAACCTCGCCGAGCACTCTTTACGCGTCCACAAGGACGCCAACCCGTCAAGCAGACCATGCGACGCTTTTCAGGACCCAAACGAGATGAAATAAGCAAGGAGATCGATCGACTGCTCCACGCCAAATTCATCCGAGAGATCAAGGACTCGGACTGGGTAGCGAACCCGTCCTGGTGGAGAAGAAGAAGACGAAGAAACTCCGCATGTGCGTCGACTTCACCGCCCTCAACAAATGCTGCCCCAAGGACCATTTCCCGCTCCGCGGATAGACCAGATCATCGACTCGACTGCAGGCTGCGCACGCCTATCCTTCCTGGACGCCTACTCAGGGTACCAGCAGATCAGGATGAACGTCGACGATGAAGAGAAGACTGCATTCATCACACCCATGGCGTCTTCTGCTACCAGACGATGCCCTTCGGGTTGAAGAACGCTGGAGCCACGTACCAGCGCACAATGCAAGCCTGCCTAAAGGGGCTAATCGGAGAGATCGTCCAAGTCTACGTCGACGACATAGTCGTCACCACTCGAACGGAGGACACTCTCATCGCCGACCTCCGCAAGGTCTTCGCCGCCCTCAACGAGTATCAGATCAAGCTGAACCCGGACAAGTGTGTCTTCGGCGTGCCAGCCGGAGAACTGCTCGGGTACCTCGTCTCTGCAAGAGGAATCGAAGCCAACCCCGAGAAGGTGCAAAACATACTCGCAATGCCAGCACCGACCAAGCTTCATGAGGTGCAACGCCTAGCCGGCCGAGTCGCAGCTCTCAGCCGGTTCATAGTAAGTTGGGAGAAAAGGCCCTGCCTTTCTACCAACTGATGAAAAAGACAGACAAGTTCGAGTGGACAGAAGAAGCGCAAGTCGCGTTCGACCAACTCAAGAAAACCTCACGACTTCCCCAGTACTGGTGGCGCCACTGGAGAACGAGCCGCTATACCTCTACGTGTCAGCCACGAACAGGGTGGTCAGCACGGTACTCGTAGTCGAACGAGAAGAAGAAGGACACAGTTACCCTGTTCAGCGCCCGTCTACTACCTCAGTGAGGTGCTAACCTTGTCCAAGCAGCGGTACCCGCACTACCAGAAGCTAGCATACGGAGTCTTCATGACATCAAGGAAGGTCGTCCACTACTTCTCCGAGCACTCCATCACGGTAGTAAGCTCCTCCGGGCTCTCCGACATCCTCACCAACCAAGCCGCGACAGGACGAGTCGCCAAGTGGGTTGTTGAGCTAGGGCCCTGGGGGCTGAAGTACGCGCACCCGAAGTCAATCAAGGCCCAGGTGCTTCCAGAGTTCACCACCGAGTGGATAGAGGCCCAGCTACCAGACGTACCCGACCTGTCCAACGCATGGACAATGTACTTCGACGGCTCCAAAAGTTCAGATCAGCAGGGGCGGGAGTCGTCCTCATCTCACCCAAAGGCGACAAGCTGAGTACGTGCTGCAGATGAACTTCCCAACACCCTCCAACAACGAGGCAGAGTACGAGGCCCTGATCCACGGCATGCGGATGGCCAAGAACTGCGGCGCCACTCACCTCATGATCTACGGAGACTCCTACCTCGTCGTGCAACAAACCATGAAGCAATGTGACGCCATCGCCGACAACATGATCGCCTACAGGGACCTGTACAACCAGCTGGAAGGCACCTTCGACGGCTGCGAGCTGCGGCACATCGGCCGCGAGAGCAACGAGGAAGCCGACCCTCGCCAACCTGGGCTCAAACAAAGCGCAGGTGCCACCCGGAGTCTTCCTCGAGTGCATCACGCAACGCTCCGTCAAGCTCCGGCCCGCGCCAGGATCCTCTACATCAACAACGAGCACCACCGACCCGCCCAGCACGGAGAAGGAGCCTATGGAGGTGATGCTGATCGAGCCCACATGGACGAGCCCATACCTGGCTTACATACTGCAGCAGAGGGTGCCAACAAACCCAGTCGAAGCCAAGCGCGTCATCCGCCGCTCCAAGGGCTTCACCGTCATCAACGGGGAGCTCTACAAGCGAAGCATCTCGGGAGTCCTCCAAAGGTGCATCGACCCAGTCGACGGTCAAGCCATCTTACTCGAGATCCACGCTGGCATCTGCGGGCACCACGCCAGCAGTCGAGCCTTAGTGGCCAAAGCCTTACGAGCCGGGTTCTACTGGCCCACCGCAATGCAAGACGCAGAAGAACTCGTGAGGAAATGTCTCGGCTGCCAGGAGTTCGCCAACAAGCCGCACGCACCGCATCAGCACTAAAGACCATTCCACTCGCCTGGCCCTTCGCTCAATGGGGGCTCGACATGGTGGGTCCACTCAAGAAGTCCTCGCCGGGAGGACACACGCATCTCTTGGTGGCAGTCGACAAGTTCACGAAGTGGATCGAAGCTGCCTTCACAAGTTCGACTGCCTCCTCGGCAGTTAACTTCATCAGGTCGATCATCTTCAGGTTTGGAGTGCCGCACAGCATCATCACCGACAACGGCACGAACTTCACAGCCGAAGAGTTCAAGGACTTCTGCTCCGAGCAAGGCATCAAGCTCAACTACGCATCTGTCTCGCACCCGCAGTCCAACGGACAGGTCGAAAAGGCCAATGGCTTAGTCTGCAAGGGCATCAAGAAGCGCCTGCGAGTACCATTGAGGCGCGCTGCAGGCGCCTGGGTTGAAGAGCTGCCATCTGTGCTGTGGAGTCTGCGCACTACGCCAAACAGATCCACTCAGTACACGCCATTCTTCATGGTCTACGGCGCAGAAGCAATCATGCCGTGCGACATCAAGTTCGACGCGCCCCGAGTGGTGGCCTACGACGAGTCCGACGCAGAAGAAGCACTCGAGGACGACATGGATACCCTGGACGAAGCACGCGACATCGCCCTTACCCGCACAGCCGTGTATCAGCAAGACTTACGCAACTACCACGGGCGGCGACTGCGGCCCAGAGCGTTCGTCCCTGGCGACCTTGTCCTCCGCCTCAAACAGAAGAAGGTGCACAAACTCGCCTCCCCGTGGGAGGGTCCATACATCGTGACAGAGGCAATCGGCGGCGGAGCTTACCGCCTGAAGGACTCGAAGACGGGGACAGTCTGCACAACCCGTGGAACGTTGCGCAACTGCGCCGCTTCTACGCCTAATCGACTCCCCCTTGTAACAAAGTGTACATGTCAAGAGGCGGCAGGTTCCAGACGCACTCTTTCCCTTACCAGGGTACCTGAGGGGACTGGAAGGGTTTTAATGAGGCGGCCTGCTCGCAAAAATCAATGAAGTGATTTGTGGAACAAGCTCTCCCCTTTACTTTTTTAGTCAAAAAGCAACATAAACCTAGGCCGTCACCCGACGCACTCGGGGGCTGCGCCATACAGGTCCAACTCGAAATCCTAGGCCGCCACCCGAAGCACTCGGGGGCTGCGCCGCACAGGTCTAAGTCAAACCTAGGCCGCACCCGACGCACTCGGGGGCTGCGCCATACAGGTCCAACTCGAAAACCTAGGCCGCCACCCGAAGCACTCGGGGGCTGCGCCGCACAGGTCTAAGTCAAACCTAGGCCGCACCCGACGCACTCGGGGGCTGCGCCATACAGGTCAACTCGAAAATCCTAGGCCGCACCCGAAGCACTCGGGGGCTGCGCCGCACAGGTCTAAGTCAAACCTAGGCCCACCCGACGCACTCGGGGGCTGCGCCATACAGGTCTAACTCGAAACCTAGGCCGCACCCGAAGCACTCGGGGGCTGCGCCATACAGGTCCAACTCGAAACCTAGGCCGCACCCGAAGCACTCGGGGGCTGCGCCGCACAGGTCTAAGTCAAACCTAGGCCGCACCCGACGCACTCGGGGGCTGCGCCATACAGGTCTAACTAAAACCTAGGTCGCACCCGAAGCACTCGGGGGCTGCGCCGCACAGGTCTAAGTCAAACCTAGGCCGCACCCGACGCACTCGGGGGCTGCGCCAACAGGTCTAACTCGAAAACCTAGGTCGCACCCGAAGCACTCGGGGGCTGCGCCGCACAGGTCCAAGTCAAACCTAGGCCGCACCCGAAGCACTCGGGGGCTGCGCCGCACAGGTCTGACTCGACACCCTTGGCCGCACTCGAAGCACTGGGGGCTGCGCCGCATAGGTCTAATTCAAAACCTAGGCCGCACTCGATCCGCTCGGGGCTGCACCATACAGGTTTACAGAAGTCTACAAGATACAATTTACTCACTCGGGGGCTACCCCCACCTCGGCATACATACACTCATATTTCCACTTGGAAAAATTGCTTTTACAAGCTAACGCTATACAACAGCAGTCTACTACTCTTATTCTACAGGCTCGCCCTTTGGCGCATCGAGTGGCCCTACAAGGTGCTCACTAAAGCTCTGGACCTGCTGAATCATCTGACGCGCAGCCGCAAGAGTATCGGCGTAGTCACCCTCTCCAGGCAAGCCGTCAAGCACCTTGTACAGTGGAAGATTAGGCCGGTGCATTCGAACGTACGCCAGCGCCACGTTCGCCCCGGCAACAAGTTGAGTGTGCACGACTTCCTTCAACGCACTGCCTTCACGGAACCTCTCCAGCAGCGCAGCCAGTCCATTAGGCTGCTCGTTGTGCGGAAAGTACACCCTGTTGATCTGCCAGAGGGTTTTTCTACAACCTTCCAAGAGCACAGCAGCCCGCCAGGTGCGATCCAACATTCGAGCCAGTACACTACCTCTGGATTTATTCGACCAAAACTGACGCGCTTCGGGTGAGTCACCGGCGGCTTCTTTCTCCACCCGCTCGTCTACTCGACTTTGCTCGGCCTTCCAGTCAGAGTTCACATCTGCATCAAGACCCAGCACTAAGAACAGTAAAAGGATAAAGAAGTCGAAGCACAGTGCTAGAAGACCAACCTTGCAGCTGCCGACTGATCAAGTCCATCTCGCCCAGCAGAAACTCCTCTCGCTGGGAGAACGGCGCAACGGGCCGACCTCAAGCGCTCCAACTCCAACTCGCGCTCTTCAACTTCGACTCGAGCTCAACAACCTTGTTCCTCATGAAGGTGATCACTCGTTGATCATTCACACTTCGCGCAGGAGCTGGAGGAGCTCGACGGCGATGACGAGTGGGTGCAGCCGAAGAGGTGTCCTCCTCGTCGCCCGCACCAGTCGTTCCAGCGACCCCAGGAGCTTCGCCCATCTCAGACTGCCAAGTTCGACAGCGTCAAGCAAGGAAAAGAACACATTCATTCAAGCCTAGATATGAAAGAAGACTCGAAGGCACAAATTCACATTTCAACATCAGCATGTTCGCGGCCAGAAGACCCGCAAACTATATAGTTCATTACAGACCAAGAACCAAAAGCAGAAGAATCTAAAAGAACGGAGTCTACATCACAGACTCCGACTGGGAACGGCTCTTCCTAGCAGCCAACTCTGCAGCCTTGGCAATCCTCTTCTCGAAGGTGGCGATCAACTTTGCAGCCAGCTGACTCGCCTGCGCCTTCACACCGCTAAGGGACGCGGTCTGCCATCAGGCTTCCGAGGGAAGTCGCTGACAACCTTCTCAAAATCACCTACGACTTGGTGACCAAGAAGTAGCTGGAAAGTGAGCTCTGAGCCGCGTACCGTCTGCGCACGCGTGTAGTCCACCAAGGTGGTCGCATTGCCTTCGAACGGAGCCGCAAGCGCGTCGACAGCAACCGGCGATGGCTTGCTGGGGAAGATGCTCCGGTGCACAGTCGCCAAGGCGCCTGTCGACTTCTGCAGCGCCGCCGAAGCATACGCGCAGACGCGGTCGATGAAGCCAACAGCCTCCACCAAGCCGACATTCTCGCTGGAAGTCCCTTCTGGAGGAGCACCTCCGCAAGTCTCTGATCAAAAGAAAACCACACCCGTAAGACATCAGAAGTCGACAAAAGGCAAAGTAGGCACTGAGCCGAAATACTTACTTCCAATAACATCTGCGAGTGCGAGCAAGCGGTCGACCTGGGTCTTCTCCAGATCATCCCGAGCTTGTTCACGCTCTTGGGCTTCACCCAGCGACTCTCCAGCTCCGCGACTCGTTTCTTCATGCTCTCCTCTCGCCTATAAGGATCAAGAGCAGTTAGTCATAAAAGGCAGTCGAAGCGCCCCTCGAACACAAGGGTTCACACTCACTATTCGCCTGCTCCAGAGCAGTGCGGAGTTGATCCCTCTCCTGCTCCATGCGAACGAAGGCTGCGGCTCCCTCCATCTGCTGGCGATAAAACGGCTGCGGGAAACACAAGACATCAATCTGCGCCCGACTATTCTAGTCACGCACATCTTCGGGGGCTACTCCCATCGGGAGCGCTGTTCGCGCACCCGATACAGATTTTGCAGAATGAATCAAAGGACACTTACATGCTCAAGCAGCCCAGCGTCAGCCGGAGTCGCATCAGCAGCTTTCTCTGGCACGGAGGAGGTCGAAGCCTTCAAGGCCAAAGCGTCACCCGCCTGAGCCTCTTCTCCGGTCGTCTTCGCAGTCTGCTCGATCATGGGAGCAGAAGTGTGCTCCATCTCACGAGGAGAACCAGCAGCGCCAGTACGGTCGCTGTGACAAGATAACTCAATTCAAGGACTCGCAAATCAAAAAGCAAACTCGACACAAACAAGGCGATGGTTACGCGACTAACCTGGCGCCATCCACATCATCTTCACTGCCCAGGGAGACGGAGGCCATCCTCGCAAACTCAGTCGGCGGTGCAGAGCCGAGGGGAGGCACGATCAAAGGCTCAGCCAGGTCACTCGTGTGCCTAGCGCCCGAGGACGACTCGCTCGCCTCCTCCTCGTTCTCCACACCCGCCTCCTTCACGGGTGACGAAGCCGAAGCAGAGTCGCCACTCTTTCGCCTTTGCCGCTTCCGCAGCGGCTCCTCATCTTCATCGTCCTCCTCCAACTCTTCACTCGGAGAGGTGGCGGAGGGAACTTCATCGTCATCAACCTCGTCCTCTCAGGGAACTCTGCCTCTTCGTGAGGTCCATTCTCCATCAACGGAGGAAGACTAACATAGCTCGAACGACCCTGTCAGCAAATGAAGCATTCGAGTCAGGCAAAAAGATTCGACAGAAGAAGATACAAGACAAAAGCAAAGCAAACGAAGCTCACCTCAGGCACAGGGTTATTAGGCCCATACGGCTCGACGGGCACTTGACATTGCACGGGTCAGCGGCTCGGAGACTAGTGATGCTCCTCACCTTCGACACGACTGCGTCATCATCGAGCTCATCGCCAACATCCTCACGCGCCCACATTGGGTGGACGCGAGTGCGGAGCGGCTGCACCCGAAGCCTGAAGAAGGTGGCAATAAGGTGAACTCCACCTGTCTCGCGCCCAAGACTTTTCAGAAGGCCACGAAGAAGTGTCAGCAAGGGCTGAGTCGCCTCCCTGTCCTCCTTCGACAGCGGGTGTTGGGGGAATACTTTCTGGATTAACCCGCGGCCTAGTGCGACTTACTTTACTCGCACGGACAAAGGCCCACTTGGGAGCAAGCCCAATATTGAACCGCCATAAGGGGAAAGATCTAGAAGACATATCCCGGAGGACGTGAAGACCAAGTAGTCTCCGAGTAGGCCTCTGTGGACGTATTCCTTATGGGGAAGTTTCCTTTTGTAACCTAGCGAGCCTCTGTGTATATAAAGAGGACTCGCAGGACTTAGAGCGGGTCAAGCTATCAAGCCCTAAACCCTAGCTCATACGGCGAGTACCAGATCGGATCGCCTCCATTGTAACACCTCGATTATCATATCAATACCAATCTAGGGTAGGCAGGAAGTAGGTCTTTTACCTCACATTGAGGGGGCCGAACCTGGGTAAATCTGTGTTGATCTTTGTTCCTGCGATCCCAAGCTCGGAGATGCTTGACTCGCATAATCCCACACCTACGAAGTCATCTATGACACCTGACGTGACAAACCCACGACAGTTGGCGCCCACCGTGGGGCCTGCGGTCAAGAGCGTCACGTTCCGCGCAGGATCCATGAAGGGAGCTGAAGATCTTGTTGTTGGCCGTATCATCACGGTCAATGGCACACCCCTCATCGACGATTCAAGCTGGGGGCCGGAAGCAGATTATTTGGAGACCGGCCACGTCATCCCGTTCGGATCCATCAACGTCTTCGTCGGCTTCATCGGTGGCAGGTCCGTTAGATCGGTCCAAGAAGGCGATTCAGTAGAAGAAGTCGCCGATGATGGGGAAGAATCCGTGGAAAGCATGGACTCGCAAGAGTTTGGGTCCATCATACCTGCCTTTGAAGAAAGTTGCTGGGGTTACCCACCAGAAATCACATTATCACCAGATCAAGAGATGGCGCAAGTCGCGGTTTACATGGCCGGAGGAGCAGGCGCATCAGGAACTGCTGGAGAAACCGAGGCATCGGCACCCCCAAGCAACCCACTTCTTGTCCCGTGTCAGCCACGAACGCCGCCCTCCGTGCTCCTGTATGAGGTTCGAAGGATGGAAGAAGAGCGCCGCAGGCTCGATCAGATAAACCAAGGAATCCAACAGGAGCGGCAGAGAGTAGCCGCGCTGGCTGCGACTCAACGACAGGTTGACCCGCAAACACAGCTGCGCGCGACTCAACCAACAGTGGAAATCCCGCTCACTCCAGCCGCGGGACGGGAATCCAGACGACTGCGGAAGGAAGGGTACCAACAAATCAAGAGACCCAGCAACAACCAAGGAGGTTTCACACCCCACAGGGCCATTACCAGAACCCTGTCGATAATATGTATGCTGCGGCTAATATCTTGACTCAGATGGTACCAACAGGCGATGACCCGGTCAATGCTGAGGCGCGGCGCGCGATTCAGATGCTAAGTACGGCAGTCCTGCAACAAGCCAATAGGGCGGAAGCCGAAGCACAGCTGCCCCTCGTACCAGCCAATCACAGGATTGCAGCAGAAAGAAGCGTCCAAAGCAGGCCACCAGAGAACGTATCAGGAGTCGCACAGAGGCAGCAGGAGCAAGTCGCAGAAGCGCAGGCGAAATGCCAGTGATGCAAAACGGCCCGCAGATAACCCCGCGGGCGCCCACAGCCCTGTCCTCGCGACTCAAGGGACCGGCGTGTTTCACTGAAAGGATCAGATCGGAACCTTTTCCTGAAGATTTCAAAGGGCCACGCAAGGTGGCAAACTACAACGCCAGCATGGATCCAACCACTGGCTGAACAATTACGAGATGGGATGAGCATTAAACGCTCAGAGAAATATGTGCACGCTACCTAAACATGATGCTAGAAGGTGCAGCGCACATATGGCTGCAAAATTTGCCTCCCAACTCTATAAATACTTGGGAGGAACTGAAGGATGCCTTCGTTAAGAACTTCCAAGGAACTTGCAACGACTCTGCAATATAGAAGATTAGAGCGTTGTGTCCAGAAGGAAGGCGAGTCAAGTCGCCATTGGATGAAAAGGGTGGCAGAAATAATACACTCCTCAGATAATATACCACCAAGCTCAGCCGTCCTGGTGATGGAGAAAAACTGCAAGTTTGAGCCGCTGATTCATAAGCTGGGTCGCATGAAGGATAAAGTCAAGAGCCTCAGCGAGGTGATGGCTGCGGCTAACAAATATGCCAGCTCAGATAAAACCAGAGACGCGTCAGACGGAGAAGAA
Organism: Poa pratensis; assembly: GCA_947311845.1. Classification (NCBI taxonomy): domain Eukaryota; kingdom Viridiplantae; phylum Streptophyta; class Magnoliopsida; order Poales; family Poaceae; genus Poa; species Poa pratensis. Next base: position 3,279,002 of record CAMZMU010000104.1, read on the forward strand.
GAGGAGGTTGCTGCAAAGGAAAGAAAAACTCCAACAAGCCCCAGCAGCAGCAAACGAGCCACAACAACGCGAATCAAAACAAACGCAAAAGAAGATGGTCACTCAGGGCTCGTCGCCAATGCGCGTGGAGGATTCAGAGGCCAGCGTGGAAGGGGTCGAGGATACGGCTCCCGTCCAATCAATATGCAAGAAGTTTTCAACCGGCCATGCGACCTTCATGCGACAGGTGATGGACGGCCAGCGGACCATACCAAGGCGCAATGCCACTATTACAAAAGTGGAAAGAAGAGAGCCAACACAACGGGGGGAATTCCCATGAAGGAAACCCTAGTGCGGCTCATAACACAAATATTGGGCAGCACGGCGCGAGTAACCCCAGGCAGACGGGGCAGTATCACACAATAGTTATCGATACCTCCAAAAGGAAGAGAAATTGAGCCGCAGAAGTCAGCAGGTGAACGCCGTGATACCAGCAACACCCAATTGGTTAAGGTGGTCAGAATACGCGTAACCTGGAGTCGCGACGACCACCCGCCACAAGTACGGGAACCTGGCAAGTTGGCACTGGTTGTGGCACCGTACGTTGCAGGATACAAGCTGACCAAAGTGCTTATGGATGGAGGAAGCAGCATTAATATCTTGTACTACGATACTTTCCAGCGTCTAGGACTCAAGGATTCCAGCCTGCAGCCCACGTCAACAGTATTTCACGGCATTGTCCCAGGAAGGTCCGCACGGCCAGTGGGGAAAATAACCCTAGGGGTAACTTTTGGAACAGAAGAGAACTTTAGAAGTGAATTCCTAAGCTTCGAAGTGGTAAAATTCCAAAGCCCATATCACGCCTTGTTTGGAAGAACGGCCTTTGCTAAGTTTATGGCCAGGCCATGCTACGTGTACCTACAGTTGAAGATACCAGGACCAAAAGGGGTCATCACAGTGTACGGAGATAGAGAAAAAGCAATAGAATGTGAAAAGGAGATGCGGCCTTCGCAGAATCCGCCTGTGCCGCGGAAGAGCTAAAAGGTTATAAGTCGCAGGTGGACCCAAACGACATGAGTGTGGTTACCACGCCATCTGCCGAGCCACCAATGAAATTCAAAGCGGCCCAGGACACTAAGCAGATAAATCTTGTTCCTGGCGACTCATCCAAGCAAACCAGCATTGGAGCACACATGGAAGAAGAGCAGGAGAAGGCCCTCGTCGCTTTTCTCCAGGAAAATAAGGACATCTTCGCATGGAAGCCGTCAGATATGCCAGGGGTACCAAGAGAATTAGCAGAACATAGCCTCAAAGTGAACCCTGCGGCTAAACCAGTGAAGCAGCCACTACGGCGTTTCCATGATGACAGGAGAAAGGCAATAGGAGAGGAAATAGCTCGCTTGCTGGCTGCAGGATTCATCACGAGGTATACCATCCGGAATGGGTGGCAAACCAGTATTGGTTATGAAAAAGAACGGTACGTGGCGAATGTGCGTTGATTACACCAGTCTTAACAAAGCTTGTCCAAAGGATCCATTTGCTTTGCCGCGAATCGACCAAGTAATTGATTCAACTGCTGGGTGCGAGCTGTTATGCTTTTTGGACGCCTATTCAGGCTACCATCAAATCAAGATGAAGAGGGAGGACCAAGAAAAGACGTCCTTCATCACACCCTTTGGAGCTTTTTGTTATGTCAGCATGCCCTTTGGGTTGAAGAACGCAGGTGCGACTTACCAAAGATGCATTCAGAATTGCTACATGAGCAAATAGGTCGCAACGTTCACGCCTACGTGGATGATATTGTGGTTAAGTCGCAAGTTAGCCAGGATCTTATTGGTGATCTGGCAGAGACATTCACAAATCTCAGAAAATACAACATGAAGCTCAACCCCACAAAGTGCGTCTTTGGAGTACCAGCAGGAAAGCTATTGGGATTCATAGTATCAGAAAGAGGCATTGAGGCCAATCCTGACAAGATAAAGGCCGTGATGGATCTCCAAAAGCCAGAAAAGATAAAAGATGTGCAGCGACTTACTGGTTGCGTAGCAGCTTTGAGTCGCTTTATATCAAGATTGGGAGAGAAAGCACTACCTTTGTACAGACTGTTGAAAAAATCAGACACCTTCGTTTGGGACGCAGAGGCCGACGAAGCTCTGACAGCCTTGAAACATCAATTGACAAATGCTCCAGTTCTGGCGGCTCCAAAGATAAAGAGCCAATGCTACTATACATAGCGGCAAATTCCCGCTGTGAGCGCTGTCATGGTTGTGGAGAGACAAGAAACAGGAAAGGAATACCCTGTCCAGAGACCAGTATACTACGTGAGCGAAGTCCTCACAGCTTCCAAACAGCGTTACCCACAGTGGCAGAAGTTGGTGTTTGGAGTGTTCATGGCGAGTCGCAAGCTGAAGCACTACTTCCAAGAGCATCCAATAACTGTGGTTAGTTCAGCACCATTGGCAGATATCATTCGTAATCGAGAAGCTACTGGAAGAGTCGCTAAGTGGGCGATCGAGTTGGGACCACATCACATCAGCTACGAGCCGCGCACATCAATTAAGTCGCAAGCCCTTGCAGATTTTATTAACGATTGGACAGAAATCCAAGTCGCTCCTAGCATGGCAGAAACCAAATACTGGACCATGCATTTTGATGGGTCAAGACAGTTGCAAGGCTCGGGGGCTGGAGTTGTTCTAACATCTCCCAAGGGAGACAAGCTGCGGTATGTGTACAGATACACTTCAACTGCACAAATAACGTGGCGGAGTACGAGGCACTGCTTCATGGTCTACGTATAGCAAAGGAGATGAACATCAGTCGCATACGCTGTTTTGGCGATTCAGACTTGGTGGCACAGCAGGTCTCTGGAACGTGGGACAGCAAGGATGCGAACATGGCTGCATATAGAAGAGAGGTGGACAGAATTGCTGGACATTTCACTGGATACCAAGTTGAACATATTGATCGGAGACAAAATGAAGCTGCGATGCCCTGTCTCGGCTTGGATCCAACAGACAGTCAGTCCCACCCAATGTTTTCCTGGATGAACTGCACAATCCATCAGTCAAACCTCCAGCAGAGATTGACATTGCAGAGCCAGAGGAATTCAACTTTAGTCGCAGCCCTGCATGAACAGCCAGGATGGACAGAGCCATACATGGCATATTTAAGTCGCGGAGTGCTGCCGGACGATGAAATTGAGGCGCGCAAAATCATACGACGATCAAAGGCCTATACAATCATCAACAACGAATTATACAAGCGCAGCGTGTCAGGAGCATTCCAAAGATGTGTCTCACCAGAAGAGGGACGAAAAATCTTGCACGAAATTCATTCAGGCGATTGTGGCCATCATGCTTCGTCAAGATCTTTGGTGGCAAAGGCGTTCCGACATGGATTCTTCTGGTTAACAGCATTAGCAGATGCAGAGCAAATTGTCAGAGTGTGCGATGGATGTCAAAGATACGCTAGGCAAGATCATATGCCAGCCAAGCACTTCGCACAATACCCATCACATGGCCTTTTGCCGTATGGGGTTTTGACATGGTAGGGCCTTTCAGACGGTCTTCAAACGGAAAAACTCACCTCTTAGTCATGGTGGACAAATTCACAAAGTGGATAGAAGCAGAACCTGTGGGAGATTGCGAGGCTGAAACAGCAGTCAAGTTCTTGAAGAAGGTCATATTCCGCTTCGGTTACCCCCATAGTATCATTACAGACAATGGGAGCAACACCTCTGAAGGGGCTACACAGATATTTTGCGCAGACAATGGGATAAGATTGGACCTCACGTCAGTAGCACACCCGCAGAGCAATGGACAAGCTGAGCGAGCTAACCAGGAAATTCTCCATGGAATTAAGCCGCGCCTTATTGAAAAGGTCGAAGCATCTCCAGGATGTTGGGTGGAAGAACTGCCAGCAGTACTGTGGAGCTTAAGAACAACCCCTAACAGATCCACAGGATTTACACCATATTTCATGGTCTATGGAGCAGAAGCAGTCATGCCCAGCGATATCATACATGATTCACCAAGAGTTGCGGCTTACATCGAGACAGATAATGAGATAGCTCGGCAAGACTCGGTGGACACATTAGAAGAGGTTAGAGACTTGGCAGCATCAAGGTCAGCAGTATATCAACAAGACTTGCGACGCTATCATGCCAGACGCATCAAAACCCGCACCTTTCAAGAAGGCGACCTAGTACTGCGACTTAAACAAGATCACAAGGGAATGCATAAGCTGTCCTCTCCATGGGAAGGACCCTACATCATCAGCAAGAAGCTAAACAATGGGTCGTACTACCTGCTGGATGTAAGGGAAGAAAGCAGCGAACGCCATGATTTCGAGGATCGTCTCGAGGCACCTCGCCCTTGGAACGTCGCACACCTGCGACCGTACTATACATAAGAAAAGGCTAATCAGAGCCAAGCATCATCCTTTCCAGCTTTATAGCTGAGTATCATCACAGCCACTCAGGGCTAGAACTTCAACTTTGGTCGCCACCTAGGCGCGACCTATGCAACATCTGATCGCCACCCAGGCGCGATCGACCCTTGTATCAGAAACCGGCTGCCACCTAGGCGCGGCCGTAAACTTTGTATCATCTCTGGTCGCCACCTAGGCGCGACCGACCCCATGTATCACCATGGATCGCCACCTACGCGCGATCCAACCCTATGTATAACACTCGGTTGCCACCTAGGCGCGACCTTATGTGTCATCATAATCAAAGCTTATCATAGCTTAGCCTATCATGGCAATATCATTATGTTTCTTGGGGTCTTTGTTACCCTGAAACAGCCAATTTATTGGCAATTATCAAATTTACCTTAAGTTGGATTGCTACTCGCATTATGTGGCCAAAGTACTGGGGTGTGGCGTCAATCGAGCTTGATTGCCTATCATGGCCGCTCTCGACCCTGAACACACATGTTCCTAGGAAATACTGAGTCGCGCGAGTGCCCACTTAAGGATTCAGATGGCCTAACTAGAGGTCGATGTACTGCTTATAGTACGGCAACACCAATTACAATTACTTGTATCTTAACAATTGTTTTATTCATGATATCAAGTTACAGGTGATGACCTTCAGAGTTCTCTGAGAAGAATTGAGATGATTACCACATTACATCCTCTCAATCCTTGGGGGCTACATCATATTATCATCAAAAATTTGAAGATAGATCGTCATCAAGTTCTGAAGCTATCAGGATACTCTAACAAAGAAGCTCACGAAGTCAGATGATCTTCCAGGTGCGAGTCAAGGCCAATCCTGCACAATTATAAGTCGCGAAACAAGGAAAAGCGCGGCCTAAGCATTCAAGATCAAGAAATACTATGAAGTTCAGGCCACGCTTGGGGGCTAATGTCGGGGGAATACTTTCTGGATTAACCCGCGGCCCAGTGCGACTTAACTTACTCGCACGGACAAAGGCCCACTTGGGAGCAAGCCCAATATTGAACCGCCATAAGGGGAAAGATCTAGAAGACATATCCCGGAGGACGTGAAGACCAAGTAGTCTCCGAGTAGGCCTCTGTGGACGTATTCCTTATGGGGAAGTTTCCTTTGTAACCTAGCGAGCCTCTGTGTATATAAAGAGGACTCGCAGGACTTAGAGCGGGTCAAGCTATCAAGCCCAAACCCTAGCTCATACGGCGAGTACCAGATCGGATCGCCTCCATTGTAACACCTCGATTATCATATCAATACCAATCTAGGGTAGGCAGGAAGTAGGTCTTTTACCTCACATTGAGGGGGCCGAACCTGGGTAAATCTGTGTTGATCTTTGTTCCTGCGATCCCAAGCTCGGAGATGCTTGACTCGCATAATCCCACACCTACGAAGTCATCTATGACACCTGACGTGACAAACCCACGACAGCGGGTGCGCCCACGCGTTCGTCTTCCGCAACTCGCGATCAGCCGCGAAGTCGGGAAGCCCTTCCTGGTCGCACCTGATGTAGAACCACTTCTTCCGCCAGCCCTGGACGGAGTCGGACTTCTTCATCTGAAAGTAGGTGGTGTCGCCACGCACCTGGATGCCGAAGCCGCCGACTGGATACACCTGCTTGCTCTTCCCCATGTTCCTCCTCACGAGGAATAGCGACTTCCACAGCAGCCAGTTGGGTGCGATTCCCAGGAAGCACTCGCAGAGCACGATATAGCTCGCGATGCTCAAGACGCTATTGGGAGTCAGATCGTGGATCTGAATCCCATAAGCGTACAAGAGACCACAGACGAAATCGTGGAGAGGGAACCCGAAACCCCGCGGAAGGAAATCCACGAAGCAAACGCGTTCCCCCTCGCGAGGAGCGGGGAATACCTCTTTCCCGGGAGCGCGCACCGTCGCCTATTCTGCCGGCGGCAGCAGCCCCTGCGCGCGGAGGGCCTCGAGGTCGGCCTTCTTCACCGACGATTTCACCCAGTCGCCGTCGGGCTTCTTCATCACGCTCACCTCGGCGGCGGCGACAGTGCCAGCAGCAGGCTTCCCCCTCTTCATCGCGGCCTTGCTTATGGAGGGTGGAGAAAAGAAACTGGCAGAAAAGAACAACAATGGCGGAGAGCAAGCAGCGGAGACGATGGCAGAATGGGGATGGAATGAACTGTTCGCCGCCGCGGTGAAAAATATATACCGCGTGGCCAGTTAATCCAGGCCGTCCTCAGCGAAACCGTACTCCACAACATCATCTGGCCATCCACGTGTCGCACGGAGATAGCAACCGTCGCCGGCCACGCCACCCACTACGCACGGGAATCAAGGCGCCATCATCACACCGCGAAATTTTCGCGCCCAACGGTCAGTATAAAGCGGCAACCGCTGTCTCCAGTCAATACCGACAGCGGGACCGCACTGTCACGTCCCATTGGACACAGAGTGCGCCAAAAACGTCAGCGCTGACGTCAACCGCGAAGGCGTAGGAAGTAAGCCAACGGGCTGATTGAGAACTCGAACAGTTCATTCGAGTGCAAGAAGATTCAGTAAGCTCCAAGAGCTGAACAAACTCATGCAGTAAGCCAAACCGGCCGAATACACAGTAAGTCACGCAAAGCCAGTCGTGACTCCATCAAGTCGAGTCCCTTCTTTACTCCCATCGGGAGCGGGCTTTTCGACTGAAGAAAAATTGAGTTTAACCTCAATTGCAAGCAATTCAGCTTAATCTCGGGGGCTACTCCCATCGGGAGCGCTGTTCGCGCTCCCGAGTGACTCAGAACAATAGCAGTCAAAAAATCACGGACTAAGGCTGTACTCACAGTATTTTACCCTGCAGTCGACGGTTCGACTAAGGAATCCTCCATAAGCCCTGAACGGCCGGAGTCGACCAATTTTACTTGTTCCTTTCAGGAACCCGACGGCGTGCCCAGGAGGAAGGAGTCCTTTACCCGACTCTACGATTCGACTAAGCACTCGGGGGCTCCTGTCGTGGGGTCACTCTTCGACTGCCCCACGGTGGGGACACCTGGGTCACGCCAAGCCTATCAGCCTTATGACGAGGGCCCAAGGAAGGCCCAAGGAGGATGACGTGCGGCCCAAGATAGTCGACGGATAGGTCATGCGACTCCTATCATCTTGTAAGCGCCATCGGCACCGTTCACCTGAGACCTAGCCTACCATATAAAGGCTAGGAGGGTCCTTCGTCTAGGGTAAGCTCATAGCCACCATCACAAACCCTAGCGAGATTGCCATCTCGCCATTGTAGCCACAACTCGCCGTTCAATACCAGACAAGCAGGAAGTAGGGTGTTATCCTCCGGGAGCCTGAACCTGGGTAAAACGCCTTGCTTGTCAGCCGTCGTGATCACCAGCGCTCATCTCTCTTCCCCTCAATCAACCCGGGGTACACAACCCAGGGATTTGCCGAGTCCACACCTCGTCAGGTATGTTATTGAAGTCTTTCTTTAACATTCAGTCTATTTATGTTTTCTTCCAAATAAACTATTGAAGATGGTTTCCAACGGCATAGCTTGATCTTACGGACTTTTGGCAATCCGCGGACCTTCCGGCTGCTCCTAGTATGCCCGTCGGCGCCAACGAAGTGCTTCAGTAGCTCCGGGTCTTTCTACAGTTGGTCTCGCTGACTCGATGGTGGAAAGGGCATGTGGACTAGGTCCACACGGGGGTCACGTGCACCGGCAATTGTTTAGATGGGGACCCGCAACGTTTTCGTAATGTTGGGATGTCCATCACCCCGCAATGTCAATCGAGCAACATGAATAATCATGCTTGGTAAGGGCCGTAGTATTTTCGGTTGTCCCGTTGATCCTACAGCCACGCTAAAATATGCAAACAAACGTTAGAGACGTCTAACTCTATTTTGCAGGACATGTGATGTGGTATAGTCTCGAAATTATATTTTGTTGACTAACTTTTGTTTTGTTGGACGGCGTGTCGTTTGATCTTGTTCGTCGAGCTATGGTGATAGTGGAGGATAGGAGAAGGCATGCAATTGTCGTGAACCTCGACATGGCTGCACCGGTGGAGGCGCCACCAGAAGATGAAGGAAGAAGACTATACTACATCACGAAGTGTTATTTACTTGTGCATGTTTTATATTGTTTTCTTGTTTTCCCCTTGATTGCGCAGTAGACGTGATTATTAGGGAGATTCCTCAGTAGCTGCAGAGTTTAATTACTTGAGCTAAAATTAAAATATCAAGGTGATCGTGCTCTTCCAAGTCGTAGCAGCGTCAAACCGGGTGCTTGTCTTCTGGCACCGTGTATCAATGGGCTGTGTTGACAAGGATTCGGGAGGCGTGCATGGAACGTACATGCAACAGAAAACGGTTGGTTGTCTTGACGTTCGGGCATGACTAGTCATGAGCTCGGAGCACATCCATCGAAAGATGAAACGGAAATCACGGTAGGAAGTGATTGGCAAGGTTGCCTACCCGTCGTAAACTACGATCATTGAGTTGCATCCATCCTTTGATCATATGTTGGGCGTGGATTTCGTATACACTAATTTGATCATGAGGAATATCAATTTTAGTGGGAGCATGATTGCGTGGATCACACGTTCGCTGGGAGACCCCAAGAGGAAGGTATGAAGCAGTGTAGCGGCAGTTTCCCTCAGTATGAAACCAAGGTTTAATCGAACCAGTAGGAGCAAGAAATCACTTCTTAAGTTTGTCAGTGGCGCGCTGAAGTGGAACCTGCACACAACACAATCAAACTACTTTGCCCCAACGAAACAGTGAGGTTGTCAATCTCACCGGCTTGCTGAAAACAAAGGATTAAACGTATGGTGTGGAAAATAGTAGTAAATTGCAGAGAATGAAAAGGAACAGTGTTTGCAGTTGGTTGTATTATCAGTGTAAAAGAATGGACCGGGGTCCACAGTTTACTAGTGGTATCTCTCCATAAAAGATAACTAACATGCTGGGTGAACAAATTACAGCTGGGCAATTGACAAAATATTGAGCGCATGAGAATGCATATATATGACATGATGATTACTATGATATTCATGTGGGCATTACGACAAAATACATAGACCGTTATCCAACAGCGTCTATGACTAATAATCCACCGCCAGTTTGTCATACCGAGTTCTCCGTTGGTATTAAGTTGCAAGCAACGGATAATTGCATTAAATAATGTGCGTAATGTAAACAAATGCATTAGACCTAACGGCGCACCCTTAAGCTAAGCATCGGCTATTTTATCCCTAGTGGCAATAGCACATCCACAATCTTAGAAGTTATTGTCACTCTCCCAGATTACCGGAGGCATGAACCCACTATCTAGCATAAATACTCACTCTTGGAGTTACAAGCATCTACTTGGCCAAAGCATCTACTAGTAACGGAAAGCATGCAAGATCATAAATAACATATAAGATAGATTGATAATCAACTTGACATAGTATTCAATATTCATCGGATCCCAGCAAACACAACATGTAGCATTACAATAAGATGATCTTGATCATGATAGGCAGCTCACAAGATCTAAACATGATAGCAAAAAGTGGAGAGACAACCATCTAGCTACTGCCATGGACCCGTAGTCCAAGGATGAACTACTCACGCATCACTCCGGAGTCAGGCATGGTGATGTAGAGCCCTCCGGTGATGATTCCCCTCTCCGGCAGGGTGCCGGGAAGAGCTTCTGAACCCTCCCGAGCTAGGGTTGACGGCGGCGGCGTCTCTGGAACTTTTCGTGGATAATGGCTCGGGTGTTTAGGGATTTCGCGTTGGGAAGAATAAATTGGCGAAAGGGTGGCGGCTGCGGAGCCACGAGGGCCCCACACCACCCCACGGCGCGGCAGGGGGACCCGCGCGGCCCCATGGTGTGGGTGCCATGTGGCCCTCCTCCGTCTCTCCTCCGGACTCCGTCTTCGTGTTGGAAAAATAGGAGGTTCTGTCCAAGTTTCGTCCAATTCCGAGAATATTTCCAGACTAGCTTTTCTGGAATACAAAAACAGCAGAAAACAGTAACTAGCACTGTGGCATCTTGTTAATAGGTTAGTCCCAGAAAATGCATAAAAATGCTATGAAGTGTATATAAAACATGTAACAATTGGTATAATATCAACATGAATCATCAGAAATTATAGATACGTTTGAGACGTATCAAGCATTCCCAAGCTTAGTTCTACTCGTCCTCGAGTAGGTAAAACGATAAAAACAAAATAATTTCTGACGTGACATGCTACAATCATAATCTTGATCAAATAACATTGTAAAGCACATGTTATGAATGAAGTGATCCAGGTCAATGGTCTATTGTTTGCTAGCAAATAGATAATGAGCAAACAACTGAATCATATAAGCAAAAACTTTTCATGAATAGTACTTTTGAGACAAGCATCAAAGAGTTTTGCATAAGAGTTAACTAATAAAGCAATAGGTTCTAAGTAAAAGGTATTTAACCAACACAAAGGAAGATTTAAGTTTCAGCAATTGCTTTCAACTTTCAACATATATATCTCATGGATATTTGTCAACACAAAGCATATGATAAGTGCAATATACGAGCATATAAAAAATGTTGCACCAAAGTTGACACTAGTGTTTGCTTCTAAGATAGAAAGAAGTAGGAAAACTGACTCAACATAAAAGTAAAAGAAAGGCCCTTCGCAGAGGGAAGCAGGGTTTAAATTATGTGCTAGAGCTTTTTAAGTTTTTGAAATCATATAGAGAGTAAAAATAAGTTTTGAGAGGTGTTTGTTAATTGTGAACGAATCAGAAAAATGGAAAGTACAATATGACCCCTGCCAACCAGACTTTTAAGAGCGGCTCCCATGAAGGACGTTATTTCTACCAGCAAGGCAGATCATCCCTCTTTCTCTTTTGTTTACACATGCAGATATTTCACTGTTTGTCATTGCTTGACTGATAAATCAGGGCAAAAATGTGAAGATAATTAAGCGGTTAAAGTTGTAATTAATTGGGACTGGGCACCCTATTTGATGTAGTGCAACCTGCCCTAAGCACTCCAACATACCACAAGTCACCATTGACATCAAAGGTGAACTCATTCCTCTTGGATAACTCAATTCCCACCCTTTTGAATGGTATGCTACGTCATCCTCCGTACCTTGTTGATACTAGGTTCGCCACGATGACTACGCATACACGAGAGGATGACCAAGATGCAAGAGGAACGAGACCCGACAAGACGGTGGCTTGGAAGAGGAGAAGGAAGAGGAGCCAAAGAGAAGAAAAGACCCAGGCGGCGGTAGTACCGCTGGGTTAAGTGGTACTACCGCCCGAGAGCTACCGCCACTGCTACCGCTGCAGCTACCGCCAGAACCGGCTTCGGAGCGCTTCAGCGGTACCAACTGGTACCGCTGGCGGTACCGCCGCCGGTACCGCCGAGGTGGGAAAATTCGAAGACAACCCGCACCAGCGGTACTACCGCTGGGTTAAGCGGTAGTACCGCCGCTGCGGGATCCTGCACGGGTTGGAGGCCCTTATCCCTTCCCCACCTACCCCCGTTGGGTCAACACTATAAATAGGAGTTCCCCATCTCAGATCTAGATAGACGATGTTTTGAGATTAGAGTAGAGCTAGACTCCTTCTTCTCAAAGGTCTCCTTCCTCCCCTTGTGGGGATGGTTCCTCCCCTAGTGGAGAAGATCCCCTTGTGGATTCAAGACCTCTACTTGTAGTTTGACTACTTGCCAATCTTTCATCCTCGGGTGACTTTATTGGAGCGGTTCGGTTGACCGTTGGAGAAACAACCATCCAAGATCCCTTCTTGTATCTACTTGCCGATCTCCCACCTTCGTGTGGATTCTATTGGGCCGGTTGGACCGACCGGTAAGGGAAACGGTTCGTGTATCTTGTGTGTGTTCTTGGTGTTCTTCCTCGTGTTCTTCGTGTTCTTGCGTGAGTTCGTCCACATCCCCCGTCAATCCGTGAAGATCGGGCCACCCTAGAGGTCCAGACCTCATCATATGGTATCAGAGCATGGTTGCCACGGACTTGACTTGTGTTTCCACCCCCAAATCCACCCAATTTTTCTTTGATTTTGAGAAATTCGAAAATTTCCACCAAAAATAGCCCCAAATTGCTTTTGTTCGATCCGGAGATTTGAGTGCGTTTTGGTAGGTTTTGATCCATAGATCTATTGCTAAACTAGTTGATCTACCTTCCTTTGCGTTCCCATGGCCTAATTCTATCATTTGCCCCTTCGATTTGAGGTTTTTTCGGCGAGAATTTCCGCCAAAATCGCGAAAAATCGCGTTCTCGGGCGTGTCCAGCGACCCCCGGCGGTACTACCGCCGGCGGTACCGCCAAAACTGCCCTTCGGACCGCTCGAGCGGTACCACCAGCGGTAGTACCGCTGAGTTAAGCGGTACCTCCAGAAAAACTGAAAATTCTGAAAATTGTTTTGGCCATATCTTTTGATTTCGGACTTCGTTTTTGGTGTTCTTCGGCTCGTTTCGAAGCTACGATCAAGGCCTTCGTCACCATTGCGGAAGATCCATCATCTACCACCACCAAAATTCGTGGGCAAGCACGAAGCTTCTACATCAACAGGTGAAGAACATCGACGAAAGGTATAACATTGCCAACCTTCACCCCTTGCCATTCCTTTGATAGCCATCATACCATTGTGTTTATCTTGTCCTATTGAGGCTAGCTCTTGATGATTGCTTGGGCTTTGCACATTTGCACCGTGTAGTTTCCGAGCAAACGTTGCATGCGCTAGTTATCATATATCATATATCTTGTGTTGGCATCAAAAGAAGTGGGTGTGTAAAAGTATAAGAAGCAAAAAGTGCCCAAAGAGAAAAAGAGACAAGAAGCAAAAAGAGTCAAAAAGAAAAAGAAAAAGAAACCACCACTTGCCATATCTTGTAGGAAGCGCGCAAGCTCGATGAACATCTTGTAGGTGGTGCTTTTGGTGCAAATCTTGTAGCCCACCAAATAAATTGCAATCGAGCTAGTGCTCTCCTTGTACTTGTGCAACACGAGCTTGTAGTCTTCGCTAGGATCATATGGTTCTCTAGCTCACTTCTTGGTTGCATGAGTCCCATTTATCTATCCGTGTGTGTGTTTCTTTGAGCTACATTCCTATCTTTTGAGATTGACTTGCTTTGGCTTTGTGATCATCGTGGTTCTCTACTTGCTTTAACAATATCTTGGTTTCCGGTTGGTTCAATTTGCTTTCCACCTACCATATCTTCCTACCACTAAGCCGTGTGTGTTTTGGAGTTTGCTTTGGATACTTGAACACAAGCACTTTACTTTGTGATCGTTTCCCTTTGGTTGTCCACGACGTCCAATACTATCTACAAGGTGAGAGGTTGTGTTCTAGTTCCTTTCCACTCCACATATACACTTGTCTTGTGAGTTAACATGTCTAGGGAGGGTGAATGCCACTATGGAGGCCAAGATGATAATGCGTACATGATGAGCCACAACAACTATGATGCCTCAAACTTTGAGGACATGGGGTACTACTACACCGACAATGACCCCCATGACATGATGGATCATCACCGAGACTTCCGCTACAACTACTCCGACTACGACTCCGTGAGCTTGGATGACTTGGTGGAGCCATACATCGCCGATGATTGCTCAAGCTTCACCGACATGGAGAACTACTACGACTACAACTCCAAGTACTCCGACGAGAACTTTGGGTCTACCATGGTCAAGAGCGGCACCACCAAACATCATGGCACGACCTTCTACGGTTCAAGCTCAAGACGGTGCTCCTACGAGCCCACCATGCACTCATCCTTTGGAGCTCCACGGTGCTCCTACAAGACCACCATGCACTCATCCTTTGGAGCTCCATCTACTTCAAGAAGGCGCCATGAGACGGACATTGCAAAATGTGCCAAGTGTCCCAAATCTCCATCAACTTCACAAAGGCACCATAACAAGGACATCGCCAAGAGTGCCAAGCTTTGCCATTCTCCATCAACTTCCAGAAGGAGCCATGACAAAGCCATCGCCAAGAGCGACAAGCATCGGCATTCTACTTCAACAACAAGCCGGCGCCCAAAGAAGTGCATCGACAAGGCCAAGCCAAGTCAAGGCCCATCTAGCTCATCACGGCGCCACAAGAAAGATGCCAAGGTGGACCACAACATGTCCAAGCTTCAAGACGACATCGCTTCACTCGCCAAGCTTCGGAACATATCACCAAGTTCGAGTGGAAGCTCCAAGACAAGGTCGCCAAGGCAACAAGCACGCCGACGCCAACATGAGGAGAAGCATCCGAATGACTTTCGGCGACACCCCTCCACTCAAGAGCGCCAACGTCGACGTGAGAAGAAGACGGCGACAAAGGCGCAACCTATGGTGTCCCTTTGTGCTAACACTACATCGGCGCCAACAAGACCTACAAGTTCCATGTTTGATGAGATCATGGCCGGCATCGACAACTTCTTCGAGAAATTCCAACGTCGACGCCGGAAGAAACATGGTCACAAACGTGAGGCCACTTCTCCTTTGGCGCCTTTCTCAAGCACTTCTCTTCATATGGAATCTACACCAAGTGCTACCACTACATGGGCGCCCTTCTCAGGCCCCTCACATGACATGGTGTCTACTCCTAGTGCCACCACCACAATGGCCCCTATATGGGAAGATGAAGACCTCACATGCGACAATTGCCAAGGCCAAGACCATGATCCACGAGAATGTCCCAATCTCTTGTGCCCACTATGCAATAGAAGAGGCCACATGATGTGGGAGTGCACAAATGAAGACCAAGATGGTGAGAAGACGGTCGAGCATGGGATTTTCCCTTCGACCAAGGAGGCGAGCATGGAGAATGATATCACCTATGACCATGGGTCAAGTGATGATGATGCCGAGCATGGGATGTTCCCTTCGGCAATGGAGTCAAGTGATGAAGCGGAGCTTGGGATTTTCCCTTCCGCAAAGGAGTCGAGTGATGATGCCTATTCTATGGCATTGACCTTTGGAGGCGAGATGGTCGAGAAGGTTGAGCATGGGAGTTTCCCTTCAACCTTGGAGGCGTATGGAGAAGAGGAAACTGAGCCTATCCCTATGAGCTTGAGTTATGAGATGGTACCAATCCCATGTGAGAATGAGAGCCACTTAGCCCACTTGAGTGAGAGTGAGAGTGAGTTGAGTGCCTCCACCATATGTGAGTTTGAGTGCTTCCACTTTGAGGGAATGAGTGATACACCACTTGAGTTGAGAGAGGTAGTTGATAGGTCTTGTGAGGCCATTTCGATTTCTAACAACTTACCACCTTCCTCTAGTGTGTTTCCTCATTGTGTGCTAGGTTCCATGGATGATGAGACGCCACACCTCGACTTGACGATGCATCAAATGAGAAGAAGTACATGGAGGATGATGATGATGCCACCCCATGTCTACATCAAGATGAACAAGTCGGCTACATGGAAGCCCCTACTACTTCAACACCTACTTCACATGAGTGGGACTACAAAGGTATGGGTGTTGATGTGACCATGATCCCGCTAGTGGACATGATGAATTATGATTGCTTGCATGCTATGGATGATTCTTTTGAGGTCACATATGATTCGTTCTTATTCCCATGTGATACTTTGTTTGAAACCAACATTGATCATGTGGAATTACATAATTGTGATGATTTTGCCATGAGCATGCCTTGTTATGAATGTTTCTATTTTTCTCCCATTGTGGCTTGCAACATGTTGAACAATTTCTCTTTCACATGTGTTGCTTGCACTAATGTTGAAATGCTTGATAACGAGATTGCCCCCATAGCTTTCTCACTTTTTGGAGATATTTCGTTTTCTCTTATGGACCTTGTTCCATCCTTCACTTTGTATTGTGACCATCCACATATGTCATATTTTCCAATTGATTTTTGTGTGGTTGGTGATGTGCAAATGAAGAGACACTTCATGATGGATGATGTGTTCATATACCGTGCACATAACTTCTTCATATGTTGTCTTGTGTGTGCCGGTAACCGCATGATAATGTCAACCTCTCTTGAGCATGAGTTGACAAAAAGAGCTCTTGAGAGCATACACTTGAGTCGTGGATCGAACCCGGCTCTAATACCCTTCCCATGTTTTGCATCAAACAAGTTGAACAATTTCTCTTGGTTTTGGTTTGTTTGCAAACATGTTTGTGATAATGCTTTCCCGTATGGCAAGACAAATTTCCCCATCTTTCATATGAATGATTTATGTGTTGCAACAAATATGATGAACACTTGTTCTTTCCAATGGTTTGTTTGCAACCATAATGACATTTTGTGCATGTCTTGTCATGAGTTCATTTCAAGAAGTTGCTTGCACATTGACCTTGCAAATGCTATAAATTTCACATATTTGTGTTGTGCTAATGGTGTAATGAACATGAATGGACATGTCATTGATGATATGCTCCTCTATCTTGCACACACATGGTTTGTTTGGTCTTTGATGTGTAGGTCGTACCTTTGGATGAGCCTCCATGAGTTGCTTCAACCACGCATTCCTATGACGGAAGATCTTGCAAGAAGAGCACATCGGCATCTTGCTAAGGTGACTTCCTTCTACATAAGCGCTCATGCGATCACCTTCAAGAATTGGCTACTCTTTGAGTGTTGTTTCGTCTTTCTTGTGAGTCTTGTAGGTTACTTGAAAGGCGAAGGAACATTGAAGAAGTGCACATCATTTCCATCGACTATATAGTGAACCACACGACAAGCTCTACGCATCTACCTCCTTGCCATGATGATGAAGAGCAAGAGTCGAGGACGACTCTTTTTAAAGGGGGGGAGATGATGTAGTGCAACCTGCCCTAAGCACTCCAACATACCACAAGTCACCATTGACATCAAAGGTGAACTCATTCCTCTTGGATAACTCAATTCCCACCCTTTTGAATGGTATGCTACGTCATCCTCCGTACCTTGTTGATACTAGGTTCGCCACGATGACTACGCATACACGAGAGGATGACCAAGATGCAAGAGGAACGAGACCCGACAAGACAGTGGCTTGGAAGAGGAGAAGAGGAGCCAAAGAGAAGAAAAGACCCAGGCGGCGGTAGTACTACCGCCCGAGAGCTACCGCCACTGCTACCGCTGCAGCTACCGCCAGAACCGGCTTCAGAGCGCTTCAGCGGTACCAACTGGTACCGCTGGCGGTACCGCCGCCGGTACCGCCGAGGTGGGAAAATTCGAAGACAACCCGCACCAGCGGTACTACCGCTGGGTTAAGCGGTAGTACCGCCGCTGCGGGATCCTGCACGGGTTGGAGGCCCTTATCCCTTCCCCACCTACCCCCGTTGGGTCAACACTATAAATAGGAGTTCCCCATCTCAGATCTAGATAGACCATGTTTTGAGATTAGAGTAGAGCTAGACTCCTTCTTCTCAAAGGTCTCCTTCCTCCCCTTGTGGGGATGGTTCCTCCCCTAGTGGAGAAGATCCCCTTGTGGATTCAAGACCTCTACTTGTAGTTTGACTACTTGCCAATCTTTCATCCTCGGGTGACTTTATTGGAGCGGTTCGGTTGACCGTTGGAGAAACAACCATCCAAGATCCCTTCTTGTATCTACTTGCCGATCTCCCACCTTCGTGTGGATTCTATTGGGCCGGTTGGACCGACCGGTAAGGGAAACGGTTCGTGTATCTTGTGTGTGTTCTTGTGTTCTTGGTGTTCTTCCTCGTGTTCTTCGTGTTCTTGCGTGAGTTCGTCCACATCCCCCGTCAATCCGTGAAGATCGGGCCACCCTAGAGGTCCAGACCTCATCACTATTTGCCAGCTCTTTTTGCAAAATTAATGGATAAGCAGATGTATATGCCGCTAGTCCGGTGGTAAAGTCTGTCTGACAGATGACATAAAGACATCAACCCCGTCCTCATGAGCTTGGTAAACATTGACACAAAATAGGAGTAATAAAGTTTGAATAGTTTAAAGGTAGCACATGAAAAATTTACTTGGAATGGCAAGAAAATACCACATATAGGTAGTTATGGTGGACACAGATGACATGGATTTGGCTCAAGGTTTTGGATGCACGAGAAGCATTCCCTCTCAGTACAGAGTTTAGGCTAGCAAGGTTATTTGAAGCAAACACAGGATATCAACCGACACAGCAAGACTTATATGAAAACATATTGCAAGCATTATAAGACTCTACACTGTCTTCCTTGTTAACCAAACCCTTTTACTAGAAAATATCTAGACCTTAGAGATATCAATCATGCAAACCAAATTTCAACGAGCTTTACGGTAGTTCTTCATTAATGGGTTTTAACTACATGATACAAATGCTTAAACATGAACTACTTGATAACTCAAAACAATTGACAACTATCAAATTATCTAATACAATGATCTACAAGAATAAGTGAGCTTTTTCCATTATACCTTCTACCACATGCAACATTTTCTGTTCCAACCAAACACCAATCAATTTATTTCAACATAAACTCTCCAAACAATTATAAGTGAAGCAAGAGAGTACTTTCTTTAAAAGAACTAACAGCTCTGAATAAGAGATGCATGAAAAACAGGAGGTAAAAGCATAGCAATAGCTAGACAAGAATACTCAACAAGTATAAGTGAAGAATATGAGTATTCATATGAAAAAGCGGAGCGTGTCTCTCTCCCAATCAAGAATGCTGGGGTCCAATCAAGTTGACCATAAGAAAAATAAAATACTGAAAATAAAAGCACACAGACGCTCCAAGTAAAGCACATATAATGTGAAAGAATTAAAATATAGTTTCACTAGAGATGACCTGATAAGTTGCTGATGAAGAAGGGGATGCCCGGCATCCCCAAGCTTAGACGCTTGAGTCTTCTTGAAATATGCTGGGGTGATCCATGGGAGCATCCCCAAGCTTAAGCTCTTCACTCTTCTTGATCACATTATATCATCCTTCTCTCTTGACCCTTGAAAACTTCCGGCACACCAAACTCAAAGTAATTCTCATTAGAGGGTTAGTGCACAATCAAAAACTCACATGTTCTATAAGGACACAAACATGACCGTTACTTTTAACATTGGCTACTGCCACTGATGTTATGTGAAGCTCTTCCCCCTAAAAAATAATTACACTCAACACTAGTAAAAGAGAGAATGCGAAAAATAAAAGACAGAATCTGTCTAAACAGAACAGTCCGCAAAGACGAATTTTTTCGAGGCACTTACGTTGCTCAGATCGAAAAACTTTAAACTAACGAAAGATGCGTACATATCTGAGTATTACGCACAAAAATTTGCAGATTTAAATAATTTTTCTGTCATTTTACAGAATTAAAACGGTGAACAGCAGAAATCTGTTCCTGTGCAGAAATCCAAATCTAGCATCATCTTCCTATTAGAGGCAATACTTGGCACAACAATGCGATAAAATAAAGATACAAAGGAATTGTTACAGAAGTAAACAACTCCTTGACTCAAAAAATGCGGTGACCCAGCACACCACTGCATGTTGTAGTGTACAAGTCGTTGATATAATACTCACGGAAGGACTTATCCGCAAATATTACATCCCTCAGAGTAGTACAACAGAAACATAGCCGGTCCAAGGTAACACTATAGGATTACAACACTATTCAATACAAAATCTTGAGACCCTCCTTTACATTGAAGCAAGTCTCTTGCAAATGAAATACAGAAAGATCCAAATCGTAGTACTAAGCTGGAGATCAGCTCTAATTCTAATTCCTGATCCACTACTGCTGTTGTCACAGCCCTAATCTATTCCATCTGGAATATCTTTATCTAGAGTTGTTCTCCTTCTTCCAATAGAAGTCGTCTCCTCCACTAATAACATGGTTGTTGTGCATGCCATTGCCAATGATGTCGTTGCTCCTTCACTGGCACTGTTGTCGTCATTCTTCTGTTGGCGAAGTTACAGATGACTCCTTCAAGCTTCACCAGGTAGACTTGATTCCTTGTTGAAGTCCTCCTCGACGTCGTGATGGATAACTGGCAATTCCTCTGATGGCTCCAAAATCTAAGCAGGGGGTCAACGAGGAAAGGGTAAGCAACTCTAGCGTTACTCAGCAAGTTCAAATAATATAGGAAAGAGTTTTTGTTTTGAATGCACTAGCTACTGCTAAGACCAACGGTCATAAGCATAATGCATGTTTTGGAAAACCTTTCTTCAAAGGTCAAGTTTTATTTCAGAAAACTATGCTCACAGTCTCCACGGGTCTTTAGTCATCACTTGGGATGCCTTTCCCGCGGCGTTCTGTAGTTCCTTCCGGGAACACGGATGTGACAGCCACAATTTCTTGTTGTTGACTCTGCAGAGCTGCGTAACTTTACCCATGCGAGAAACCCAGCCTTGTTGCCTTTCCGAGCGGCCAAACTCGTCCATACTTCCATGGTATGGGGCCAGGTGTGAGTCCAAAGCCAATCACTGCCCTCTCCGCACAACACATATCCGCCCAATTGTGGCGCGGCCGGTAACAAAGACCGCTATCCCGCCACCCCTCCCGAGCTTCTATTCCAGTCACCCCGTCAGGTGGGAAGGTCACGCGCTTCCACGCTGTTGGCCGCCGCAACGGACACAACCAGGTAATAGCCTGCCGAGGATATGTGAACGAGAGAAGATATGGCTGACTTTTACCGTCCATAGCAGATCTCATGGTAAACGCTTCAATACGGCGCAAGGATCACTGTGACATTGGTAATTAATCCTAGGTATATACTTTCCCGTACAATGGAACCTCCACCACAACATCAATCCGTGGTTCCATTGCCAGCCAAACAATATATATATATAGCAATTCACATCATTCGAAAATAGTTTTTCTTTTTCAATGCAATGATAGTAATACGTTTTTGAAAATAGTTTTTGTAAAATAGTTCAATAAGGATATGCAAGAATGAACTTGCCTGTGATAGAAATGGCCGTTCAAATCTTCGGGATTCTAGGGTTTGCGGTAAAACCCCGAGTTCTGAAAATAGCAAAGTAATCCTGGTAAGGACTACTGAAAACTCTAGCAGCATGCTATTATGCATAATCATGATATGCATCGCTACCCCAAAATACCCAAGTTGCGGACTTAAGACTTTTCAAGTGCTTTAGAATTTTTAATTATTTAAAGAATTTGACAACAATTTTCATGAGGAATAAATTTAAAGTGATTAAATTGAAATAGTTCAATATAATTGAACTTCAAGACTTTATTTTCCCATATTATTTTCCTTTAAGAGAATAGTTTTTGAAAAGAATTTCAAGTCATTTCCACTTAAGGATCCTTGAATTTTTCATCCACAAAATGTTTTTCAAAACTTCAAATAAAACTTACATAAAAATTCCTCATATTTTGTAGAGTATGTTGCATATTTTTAGTTGATTTTTGTGTATTTGAATTTGGTGTAAAAATTCATTTAAGTTTGAATATTTTTGATTTAGGATGAGTAACAAGATAGTCTTGGTATAGTTCAAATATTATTTTGAACTTAGTATTTATTTTCCCAGATTATTTTTCTTGAGAAAATAATTTTAAGAAATTATACCAAAGAATAATCCACTTAAGGATCTTTGGATTTTTAATCAAAGAAATAATTTTCAAAAATTCCTGTTAGTATTTTATTTAAATAGCTTATTTTCTGCTAATATTTGTAGATATTTTTAAAGTATTTTTAGGAATTTATTTGAATTTATAGCAAGTTTTGAAATCGGGAAGAATTTGTAAATTCAAAATTTTACAATTAAGTCCCTGGTCAACTCTGGTTGAACCAGATCAAAAAATAAGGACTTGGTTCGGTTCAACCGAACCGGTCCACTCCCTCTTTCTCTCACTCCTCACTCGCACGAGCACGAGCCCGTGCTTGAGCTCCTCTGGCTCCCGTGTCGCCTGCGGTGGTGCCGCCCCACTCCGGCCAGCTCCGGCCACCTCTGCCGCCGTGGCGTGGGGCAAAACACTCCCCTCGCTCCGCTATTCCACCTCACCGGAGCGATTCGTCCCTCTCTTCCTCTCGTGGCCGCGCACAACCCAATCCCCTAGGGTTAGGGTTTCGGTGCCGGCACCG
The DNA here is from genome assembly GCA_947311845.1 of Poa pratensis. Lineage (NCBI taxonomy): Eukaryota > Viridiplantae > Streptophyta > Magnoliopsida > Poales > Poaceae > Poa > Poa pratensis. The sequence goes on from CAMZMU010000104.1 coordinate 3,301,408, forward strand.
CTTCTCTCCTTCTTCTCCAGCGTGGTCGCCATGGCTGGGCGCAGAGCTCCGCCCTCTGTGCCGGCGTGGTGCGGTGGTGCTGGTCCACGACTTCCGTGTGCCCCCTCCAACGGTAGCGCGAGCACAGCCTCGCCACCGTGGAGCTACGGCCATGGACGCACGGTGAGTTCCTTCTTCCTCTGCTCTACTATCTCTCGACCCTCTGCTAGCAGCTCGTGGCCCTGATTTGAACTATTACTCAAACCCTGGCTAGGTTCGTGATGTGCAGAAGATGATTTGATGATGAATTACTCGAATTTGTGCACTGCCTCCTCTATGTGCACACAGTAGAGGTGAATGGTGTAGATCTAGCATGTGTAGATCTTCCCACTACCTCTGAATTTACTGTGGAGAGCATTTCTTGCTCACAGATGACGAATTTGACTTTAGAAAATTAATTCTGAGCTAGAACTTGTACTAGCTGTGATGATATCTTAATTTTAGCATGATTTAAACATGTTTTGCTTGTTGTGATGCCTCGTTGTAGAGTTACACAGTGGCTTTCTTGTTTAGAGATGCTTTTTATGTTTTCCTGTGCTGCTTCCATGTGTAAGGATGTGCATAGCTCAGCTAATCCAGCTCTGCTGGTTCACTGGCTTGTGTGATGCTTTGTTAAAAACAAAATAAGAACATATACTACACTGTTGCCTTTTTCCCTTGCCTCCAATGCTCAAACAAATGCTAAAGCACACAACTTCACTCCCTTTCATCTCTCTGTCCTATTTCTTGCACAAAACAGAAGTTCTCTATGGTGCAATTTATTTTCCTATAGCACCCTACCTTGCAGTGCAAGGCTCTGTTAAGAACAGATGCTAAAATGAACACTCTAGCATGATTCTGTCATTTACAGAACCTGCTTAGCCTCTCACTAGCACTTATGAATCAACCTCTGTTGTAGAGCAGCTAGAGCTACGGAAGAGCTTTGATCTTGCTCCAAGGTTCAACCATCTCCTCCTTGCTGCTTCTTGTGGTTCTACCGTCTCCTCCTTGCTGCTTGACTTTTCCTAGAGTTTATTTAGCTAGCTGAAATGGCTTGTGGTGGATGGATTAGGTGATCTCCATGAGTAGTGCTTGGTTGTGCTTGTTTTTGTGGAAGAACAAATAGAAATAGGTGTGCTGATGGTTGTATAATGTGTGAGTTGTGGTTGCTGTGAATTGTGTGTGCTGCTGGCTGCTTCTTGAAAATGTCTTTGTGGCAAATGAATTTGCTAGGATGGTTGTGGTGCTGTTTATAAACTACTGACTGGTTGTTGTGGTGGTGACACACAACTAGGTGACTCCTCATTTGCATTGGTGAGTAAGGTGCTTGGTTTTCAAGCTCTCATGCTTGGGCATTTCTTAGGGTTCAAGTAATATGAGATATTTTGCTTGTGGATAACTTTCCTATGTGGCAAGCTTATCCATCCCAAGCTTGATCTTATCTCCTTGTAGGATTTATTCTTGGGCAAGCCAAGTGGCTTTTGTTGCTAGATGGACTTGTGGGTTTATTCTCTTTTATGGGCTTGTGAGAAATTGGTGGCTTTCCAAGTTTTGGGTGCTGATCAAGTGGGCTTTTCAATTTCAGATTTGTGGGCTTTACGGTTGGATTTGATCAGTTTGGATTGAATTCAAAGGAGTGTGTGTAAGAGTATCAAAGTGACCCCTTCTAAACTCATAGATTTATTCTAGCTGAAGGTTATTTGGATCAGGTTGCTTAGTACTTTCTTATGCCATTTCCTTTGTTTTCTTCCAAGTTGATTGAGATATTGATAAGAACAGCCTATGATGCATAAGTCTGAGGCAAAGGTCCCTTGTAAGAACAGATACTTGCATTTGGCTTTTAAATTCTCGATGATGATCTTGCATAGCACCTCTATGCATGGCTGAGAGAAATACTTCCCCAAATTTCCAATTTGCTGCATTCTTTCCTTCTTTGTTCTTTTCTTTCTTTCTTTTGTTGTTTATATTGCAGGGAAGAAGAATAAGAAGATTGAGATGATGAGATGATCAAGGTCATATGAGAAGATCAAGATTTAGTGTTAGGATTCTTTTTGTTCATTTGTAATTTTCTTTTCTTTTAGATGAGATATGTACTTATTCGATAAAGATGTAATATTGATTATTTTTTTATTTTGATCTCGCATTTTAATTCCATATGATGTATCTAAGTAGACTTTGGACATTGATTCCCAATTTGTATTTGAGATGAGTGTAGAATGAGATGGTTCAATGTGTGTGAGATAAGATGATGAATTAAGATGACAAATTCATTTTTGTGAGATGACATTTGTATGGATGATATAATGAAATGATTCCTAGATATGTAATTGGAATAATTGTGGTTTATGGGCATTTAAATTATAAACTTGTCATTTTAGTGAATTTTTTATCAGAAGTGTCGATAATTAATAAAGGTCATGTCCAATTCTGGAATGACTCGACAAAAGATCTTAGTTTCTAGTTAGCTATAAAGATCATGTCGAGGTTTATCGCACTCCACACGATGATCTAAACCCTAACTCATCGAGTCGAGAGAAACATCGATCACTTTGCATTGTTTTATTTAACGCGCCAAAATTTCCCGCATTTTCAGATGAATGCTATGCAAATGCACAAATCTTAATTCTACCCTTCCGACTCTCTAAACTGTGGGGTATTACAAAAAAAAAAGAAAAAAATGCAGAAATAAAATAATGGGGTGTCTCCCAAAAGCGCTTTTCTTTAATGCCTTTTAGCTAGGCTAGTGATTTTTATGATGCTCACATAAAGATGAGAGTTGGAACATAAAAGAGAGCATCAAGAAGCGTATATAAAACATGTTTAAATCTAACACTCTTCCTCTGCATAGGAGCCTTGTAAGAAAACAAATCAATGTAGCACAAAGAGACTAGCGGAAACCAAAACAAGTGTAGCTTCAAATCTCTCAACATAAAGAGAGGAGACTTAATATTATTAAGATATATGAAACCGTGTCTCCCTCTCTCATAATGACCAGTAGGTCTTAAAGCAACCAGCATATAAAAGCAACACACGAGAAAGCTCAAAACTTTCATCATAAAGAGAGAAAATTTAATAACATGAAGATTTTTATAACCATATTTTCCTCTCTCAAAATAATTTTCAGTAGCATCATGAATAGACTCAAACAATATAGCTATCACATAAATCATTCTTATCATGATCCACATGCATAAAAATATCATTACTCTCCACACAAGCATAATAAATTTCATTAGTAATAGTGGGAGTAAAACAAGCACATCCATCATTATAATCATCATAAATTGCATGCATAGTATAATTAAAATAAACTTTATCCTCAATAGTAGGTGGAACTAAAATATCACAAATATTATAATCAGCATAAATTGCAGGCAAAGTATCATCAAAGCAAATTTCCTCCTCCAAGCTCGGGGGACTAAAAATATCATTTTTATCAAAGCCGGCTTCCCCAAGCTTAGAATTTTCCATGGCATTAGCAATAATGGTGTTCAAAGAATTCATAGTAATAATATTGCTACTATCATGTAAATAAAGTTCCATAGGTTTTTAAATTTTCTCTTCAAACACTTCATGTCCCAACTCAAGATAAATTTCATAAAGCTCTCTCATGTTGTTTTCAGCCATAGGACAAGTTTCAAGAAAAGTAACCATTGATAGCAAGTAAAGAACTAGACATAATAACTAAAACAAGAAACAAAACTAGACAAACCAAAATAAACTAGATGCAGGAAACTAAATTTTTTGTGTTTTTGATAAATGAAGCAAACAAGACAAGATAAAAATAAACTAAGCAAGACAATAACAAAGTAAAGAGATTGGAAATGTGAAACTCCCCTAGCAGAAATCCTCTTGCTCCCCGGCAACGGCGCCAGAAAAAGAGCTGGCGTGTGGAAGGGGAAGTAAGGAGATTTCTGAACCGAAGTGCTTCCGCTCCCGGCAACGGCGCCAGAAAAAGAGCTTGATTGCGTGGATCACACGTTCGCTGGGAGACCCCAAGAGGAAGGTATGAAGCAGTGTAGTAGCAGTTTCCCTCAGTATGAAACCAAGGTTTAATCGAACTAGTAGGAGCAAGAAATCACTTCTGAAGGTTGTCAGTGGCGCGCTGACGTGGAACCTGCACACAACACAATCAAACTACTTTGCCCCAACGAAACAGTGAGGTTGTCAATCTCACCGGCTTGCTGAAAACAAAGGATTAAACGTATGGTGTGGAAAACAGTAGTAAATTGCAGAGAATGAAAAGGAACAGTGTTTGCAGTTGGTTGTATTATCAGTGTAAAAGAATGGACCGGGGTCCACAGTTCACTAGTGGTGTCTCTCCATAAAAGATAACTAACATGCTGGGTGAACAAATTACAGCTGGGCAATTGACAAAATATTGAGCGCATGACAATGCATATATATGACATGATGATTACTATGATATTCATGTGGGCATTACGACAAAATACATAGACCGTTATCCAACAGCGTCTATGACTAATAATCCACCGCCAGGTTGTCATACCGAGTTCCCCGTTGGTATTAAGTTGCAAGCAACGGATAATTGCATTAAGTAATGTCCGTAATGTAAACAAATGCATTAGACCTAACGGCGCACCCTCAAGCTAAGCATCGGTTATTTTATCCGTAGTGGCAACAACACATCCACAATCTTAGAAGTTATTGTCACTCTCCCAGATTATCGGAGACATGAACCCACTATCTAGCATAAATACTCACTCTTGGAATTACAAGCATCTACTTGGCCAAAGCATCTACTAGTAACGGAAAGCATGCAAGATCATAAATAACATATAAGATAGATTGATAATCAACTTGACATAGTATTCAATATTCATCGGATCCCAGCAAACACAACATGTAGCATTACAATAAGATGATCTTGATCATGATAGGCAGCTCACAAGATGTAAACATGATAGCATAAAGTGGAGAGACAATCATCCAGCTACTGCCATGGACCCGTAGTCCAAGGATGAACTGCTCACGCATCACTCCGGAGGCAGGCATGGTGATGTAGAGCCCTCCGGTGATGATTCCCCTCTCCGGCAGGGTGTCGGGAAGAGCTTCTGAACCTTCCCGAGCTAGGGTTGACGGCGGCGGCGTCTCTGGAACTTTTCGTGGATAATGGGTCGGGTTTTAGGGTTTTCGCATCGGGAAGAATAAATAGGCGAAAGGGCAGCGGCTGCGGAGCCACGAGGGCCCCACACCACCCCACGGCGTGGCAGGGGGAGCCGCGCGGCCCCATGGTGTGGGTGCCACGTGGCCCTCCTCCGTCTCTCCTCTGGACTCCGTCTTCGTGTTATAAAATTGGAGGTTTTGTCCAAGTTTCGTCCAATTCCGAGAATATTTCCAGACTAGATTTTCTGGAATACAAAAACAGCAGAAAACAGGAACTGGCACTGTGGCATCTTGTTAATAGGTTAGTCCCAGAAAATGCATAAAAATTCTATGAAGTGTATATAAAACATGTAACAATTGGTATAATATCAACATGGAACATAAAAAATTATAGATACGTTTGAGACGTATCAGCTTTCTTTAATGCCTTTTAGCTAGGCTATAAGATTTTAATGATGCTCTCATAAGAATAAGAGTTGAAAAACAAAAGAGAGCATCAAGAGGCAAATATCAAACACATTTAAATCTAACCCACTTTCTATGCAAAGAAATCTTGTAACAAAATAAATTATTGAAGCATAAAGCAACTAGCATAGAAAGATGAAACAAGTACAACTTCAAAACTTTCAACATAAAGAGAATTGTTTTAGTGACTTGAAAACTTTTACAACCATATTTTCCTCTCTCATAATAACTTTCAGTAGCATCATGAACAAACTCAACAATATAACTATCACATAAAGCATGCTTTTCATGATCTACAAACACATAATTTTATTAAGCTAAAAAACAGTGGGGTCAATAAACCCACTTTTGACAATAGTAGTATAACAAATATCATTAGGCAATATAGACCATCATCAAGAGCATTATCATATAAGACATTAGGAAGCACATTTTTACTTTCTGCAATTTCCTTTTCTACTTGAGTCAAGGAGCTTGTGTGGCGCCCCGACCCGACTGTTATACCGTGATACTGTGTCCCCGGTTATCCGTTACCACCAGACACACTATCAAAGCATAATAGAGAGATCAAGACTTGTGGAACAACTGGCACATCACATACTCTACGACACAAAAATCATATAGTTCAACTCTTATAATAGAGAAAGATAGCAAATGACAACCAGAGGTCACAGACCCACCAATGCAACAAGCGGAAGCAAATTAGGTTGTTCTAGACAACAAGAACCAAGTTATGGCCTAAGAGGCCTGCAGATAAACATCACAGCGCCAGCTGTTCCGAGATGTCCCAAGCTGCCACCTGGGAACCCCAGACTACTCGTCGACGTCCACAAAGAACCCACCTTCGAGGTCGGTGAAGTCCTCTCCTGAAAATTAACAAACGACGTTGAGTTCGACGAACTCGCAAGATTAATTAGAGCTACTAGCTCGATGAGTGGCTTTCAAAGGTTTTATGGCTGTTTTGCATAAAGCTGGTTTTCTTTATAAGAGACACCTGGCATCGACTAATCAGAATATTTAAAAAGGGGTAAGAAGTAAACTCTTTTCTTCTGATCATCTTCATCAACAACCACCATCATTCACTGCACATGTCTACCAAGGCACCTCCCCGAATCACCCTCGAGGAAGTCAACCTTGCATTCTTGGTAGTACCTCTAGTACCCAGTTTTTAATCATTCCGTTCAAGTTATTCTATGATCCTACCTTCACTTCCCAAGTTCGTCCATAACCGCGGACACGGATTTTCGAAAAGATTTACCCTGCAGGGGTGTACAAATGTTTGCCACACGTACCGTCCGGCCCATTGCCTGATCATTAGCTCTCTTCCATGGAAAGCCGGCTGGGTGGGAGCGGCGTCGACTTCTCCCTCGTTAAGGACTTTCCAGGATCATCAGTGGCGGCAGGACTGCCAGGTGCCCGCAACACCCCGCCCCACGGCCACTCATTTTCCTAATACCACAACCCTCATCTCAGTTCATCCCACCATCATCACGCACGCGCAAATGGAAGCCCGAACTAGAGGACCCTGGCTAGTCCCGCTCGAGTTATTTAGTCCATGAGGGTTCCTGCACTACGAATGCATAGGCCTCACGCATGGTTGCACGCTCAGTCTTGGTTCAAGAGGTAAAGAACTCACACTTAGGCAGCGAGAACGAGACAACCCACCACATTCCCCGTGGCCTCTCATCCCCGCCTTTAAGCAACTTATTATCCATCACCACCATTTTCCATCACATCCGGCCATTCCATCAACTGTTCCAACTATGAAACATCCACCGGACTTCTAAGCAATTAAACTAAGCATGGCTAAGCATATACATAGCAAGTATACTTATCTTGGGCCAACACTTCAATCCTATGGATATTAGGAAGGATACAGGTAATGGCAACAGATTTCTAATGCAACTAGTAGGATACTCTAATCCAAGCAAAAGACCTTTGGAACCGAATGCAATATTATAGTGGGGAAAATAATTGCGGAAATATAGGAGGAGACATGCTCAGAGGGGGATTACGCTTGCCTTTTTCAGGGGGCTGATAATACGGTTCGTCAGGGTATTGCGGTGGCACCCCGACTGATTGATCTATCGATGCATAAAAACACCGGAAAGACAACAATCAATAAGCACTCATGCATAACAAATGCAATGCTCAAACACATGATGGGATGACATTTTGATGCACTGAAATTAACTAACAAGTTAAATGGGGTGCAAGGGAAAATTTCTATTAACTAAAACAATTAACCCCATAATTATCTTAGTGTTTCTCCCTAACTTCTAAAAAGTGCAGTACATTAATTGTGCTCAATTATGCATGCAAATGAGGTTATTGGTTAGTTCATATTATTCTGAGCATTTTGATGTATTAAACACATTTTTCTGATAAATCAATATTAAGTTGTTGCATTTTCTAAATTGGGTTTATTGCTGCCATTTTAGCAAGTTATTTTAAACAACATTAAAAATAATTATCCAGGCTTGGTGAAGTGGTAAAACTTGAAGTAGATTAAGTGCTGAACATTTTGATAGTTTAAACTTAATTTTTGGACCATTATTTTTAAAGATATGGATTTTCCAATAATATTCCTTTTTCTGCCATTTCCATCATTTTAATAAAACAGTGATGAATTTAATTTAGTTGGACAAGTAAATGATGCCAACATGTAAAGTTATCTCTACTGAACCGTTTGATATCTTATTTGTAATTTTTGGAGCAATATTCAATTTGTTATGAATTTTCCAGATCTATTTTCTTTTCTGCCCTTTTTGTAATCCTAATAAAACAGCAATTAAACTAATTCCATTGGATGGAAAATTTATATCAATAGACAGGTTTTAATTGTCTGAACATTTTGGTATATCATATGAAATTTTTGGATCAATATTCGAATAGATATGGATTTTAGGAGTTTTATTTGAATTTAACTTCTTTTATTTATTTTTCAGAGAAACTACCCGAACCGTTTTTCACTCAGTGCAGGCTACACACGCCCACTGACATGTGGGCCACTAGCCACGTCGGCTGCCACGTCAACGCGCGGCCCACCGTGGCTTTGACCGAAGCAGAACCACGACCGTCACGGCGCTGCGCGGTGACCGCGACGACGGCGAGCTCGGCTCCGGCGGAGCAGGGCACGCGGGGACGGGCTAGTAGGCGCATACTAAGCGCACGGCTACGCGGAGGCCGGGGCGGTGCTACGAACCAAAATGGTCGCCGGCAGGAGCTCCGGCGACGAGCTACGGCGGGAACGAGCTACGGCTACGGCGGAATCCACTGCTAACCGGCGATATAGAGCGAAAGGAGTAGAACGGCGATGTCCCTGCGGACGGGGTGCTCACCCTCGAAGCGTGGGAATCGACGGTGTCGACGGAGGAGGTCGGAGGCGGCCGGGAGGTTGCTCGAATCGCGGCTGCCGGAGTTCGAGGAGAAGAGGATGGCGGCGTTGATTCGGGGCGCCTCAGCCCGATTCCTTCGACGAGAAGGGAGACGAGGTCGCGGCGGTGCCAGTGCTCCTCTTCGATCTGTCCGGGAGGGCTTCAATCGCCGGCGACGGAGCTCGGCCGTGGTGCGGTGCTTGGGGAGAAAAGAGAGGAGAGCTAAGGAGCGAGGTGAGGGAGCAGAGGAGGCCTCGGGTGGTCTTCTTATCTCCTTCGCAGAGGAGCGGAGAGCAGGGGGGTCCGGGCGGCGTCGTGGGAGCGAGGAGGGGGCCCTGGCGTCGCGCTGTCGACCACGGCGCGCTCGGCGGGCGCGGGGAGGTGAGAGACGACGGATTTTTCTGAAAACCCCCTCGCCCACCTTTTCTATTTACGAGGAAGTCCTTTTCAGTATTGTTTAACTAAAACAGCACTGTAATTGAATTATCTGGGGCTTTTAAACATTTCAGAAAAATATGAAATTATTCCTGTGGCCTCCCCATCTTATGTAGTAGCTCCACAAAAATTGGTTTCTCACAATAAAATGTTTTTATCCACCTTTGTTTGTGATATTGGTTTATGGTAATTTGATAATTAAAAAGAATTTGGGCAACCCTCTAATAATGTTTAAGGTTGCTCAAAATTATACTTGTGATCTCTTGGAACTTCCTTGACAAATATAGAGTGACAAGGTACCTTTGTTGTTGAAGATTTCAAATGCTTTCATTGGTTTGGAAATGGAGATGAAACAATTCATATTTGAATTGTTTCCAATTGTAATTTTCTTGAAACAATTTATTTAGGATGCTATGATGCACAGGAAAACATAAAAAGTGAAAATTTTATTCACATTTTTGGGTGCCTAAACTTTGGGCTGTTACAGCTTGTTACTTCAATTTACCAAAAGGAGATACTTCAATAGAATCATGATATTCAACAATATAGCATTTCTCCTCCTTAGGTAGGCATGGAGGGTAATCATATAATGTAAGAGTTAAAGAGTTACTATCATTAGAAGGTAGATCCTCCTTTTGTTCATCACTCTCTTCCTCTTTTTCATCCAATGAGTTTTCAATTTCAGCAGTTTCTTCTCCCACAGGTTCCTGAAAGGTAGCAAGTTGTTATGGAGAATAAGTTTTCTCAAGAAATTCAGTGATATAAGGATTATCATTGTAATATTCAAAGCAATAACCAAGTACAGCAAAATTTTCATATTTATAAGGAGAATCATCATCGTGAATATAACCAGCAATTTCATAGGCACCCTTAAAAACAACAAATTCTTCAATTTGTTCAAGATTATCAAAGTCATAGTTTCCTTTAGCATAAGCAGCCAAGATTTCATTATCATTATAATCACATTGGAAAGGGAGGTGTTTATGCCTTCTACAACATAATGATTCATTAAAGCAGTAGGATTCATCATAAGCAGAGCACAAGTTTTTAGCAAAATAATTCAATGTACTTATTTGTTTCCATAAATGTACCCTTTCTTTAGAAAAGCGGTATTCCTTATAATAATTTTGTTGATCATCAGTGAACCCACTTAGCCAACACGATTTGTTTCAAAGAGAGAAACCATTGATATCAAGTAAACAACTAGACATAATAACAAACCGAAATAAACTAGATGCAAAAAACTAATTTTTGTGTGTTTTTGATAAATAAAGCAAACAAGACTAAATAAAAATAAACTAAGCAAGACAATAACAAAGTAAAGAGATTGGAAGCGTGAAACTCCCCTTGCAGAAATCCACTTGCTCCCCGGCAACGGCGCCCGAAAATATTGCTGGCGTGTGGAAGGGGAAGCAAGGAGATTTCTGAACCGAAGTGCTTCCGCTCCCCGGCAACGGCGCCAGAAAAAGAGCTTGATTGTGTGGATCACACGTTCGCTGGGAGACCCCAAGAGGAAGGTATGAAGCAGTGTAGCAGCAGTTTCCCTCAGTATGAAACCAAGGTTTAATCGAACCAGTAGGAGCAAGAAATCACTTCTGAAGGTTGTCAGTGGCGCGCTGACGTGGAACCTGCACACAACACAATCAAACTACTTTGCCCCAACGAAACAGTGAGGTTGTCAATCTCACCGGCTTGCTAAAAACAAAGGATTAAACGTATGGTGTGGAAAACAGTAGTAAATTGCAGAGAATGAAAAGGAACAGTGTTTGCAGTTGGTTGTATTATCAGTGTAAAAGAATGGACCGGGGTCCACAGTTCACTAGTGGTATCTCTCCATAAAAGATAACTAACATGCTGGGTGAACAAATTACAGCTGGGCAATTGAAAAAATATTGAGCGCATGACAATGCATATATATGACATGATGATTACTATGATATTCATGTGGGCATTACAACAAACACAACATGTAGCATTACAACAAGATGATCTTGATCATGATAGGCAGCTCACAAGATCTAAACATGATAGCATAAAGTGGAGAGACAACCATCTAGCTACTGCCATGGACCCGTAGTCCAAGGATGAACTACTCACGCATCACTCCGGAGGCAGGCATGGTGTTGTAGAGCCCTCCGGTGATGATTCCCCTCTCCGGCAGGGTGCCGGGAAGAGCTTCTGAACCCTCCCGAGCTAGGGTTGACGGCGGCGGTGTCTCTGGAACTTTTCGTGGATAATGGCTCGGGTGTTTACGGTTTTTGTGTCAGGAAGAATAAATAGGCGAAAGGGCGGCGGCTGCGGAGCCACGAGGGCCCCACACCACCCCACGGCGCGGCAGGGGGGCCGCGCGGCCCCATGGTGTGGGTGCCACGTGGCCTTCCTCCGTCTCTCCGCTGGACTCCGTCTTCGTGTTGGAAAAATAGGAGGTTCTGTCCAAGTTTCGTCCAATTCCGAGAATATTTCCAGACTAGCTTTTCTGGAATACAAAAACAGCAGAAAACAGGAACTGGCACTGTGGCATCTTGTTAATAGGTTAGTCCCAGAAAATGCATAAAAATGCTATGAAGTGTATATAAAACATGTAACAATTGGTATAATATCAACATGGAACATCAGAAATTATAGATACGTTTGAGACGTATCAGAGCACTTTATTTAGATTCGCTTTCGTAGTGCTAGAAATAATTATAACATGTCTAAGTGAACTTTAATTATTGTAGATCAATGGCTCGTAATATAGTGCCCACCTTTAACCTTGGACCCCTGATTGAGAAGAAACCCCTGACTGCAAATGGAAGCAACTACTCTGATTGGGTGCGTTCGCTAAGGATTGTTCTTAGGAATGCAAAGAGTGAGTACGTCCTCGATGGTCCTCTCCCGAGGAGCCAGGTGACGAGGCAACGGAAGCTGAGAGAGATGCGTACACCCTGTTGAGTGATACGGCTATCTCCGTTCAATGTCTCATGTTGACATGTATGGAACCTGAGTTGCAGAAAAAGTTTGATCAAACTTCTGCTTACGACATGATTGTCGCACTCACGGCCATGTACCAGACTCAGGCTAAGACTGAGCGTTATGAAATAACGAAGGCACTTTGGTCATGTCACATGGCAGAAGGAAGCTCTGTGAGCGAGCATGTAATCAAGATGTTTGGTTATGGTACGAGGCTTCAGGCTTTGGGATTTCCAATTCCAGCTGAGCTAAGTATAGATGTGGTGTTGGCATCCCTCCCCCCGTCTTACAACGGTTTTATCATGAATTACAACATGAATGGGTTGGAGAAAACACCAAATGAGCTCCTCGCAATGCTGAAAACTGCTGAAGCTAGTGTAAGAAGGGAAAACAATCAAGTTTTGATGGTTACCCAGAATACACAGTTCAAGAAGAAGAAAGTCAAGAAGTCTAAAAGTGCTAAGGCACTTAACAAGGCTGAGATCTTAGCTCAAACAGATTCCGAGTGTTTCTTCTGCAAGAAGAAAGGACACTGGAAAAGGAATTGCAAGAAGTACCTGCAGCAGAAAAAGAAATCTGCTAAAGGCAAGAAAGGTATAAGAATTATACTTTGAAATGATATTTGTCATTCTTACTAGTGACTCTGGAGTATCGATTGCTAAATTATTTTGTGCACTCGATATAGGAGAAACGGCAAGTAAGGAGACGAGGAGTAAAAGATGGATATGTGTGTCAAGCTCGGCGCATAAAGTTTCATCCACAAGATGAAGGCATCTCCAATTTACTTTTCAAGTTTTAGTTTAAAAGATTTGTGGGCCTTGGCCCGGTTATTGTAATAAGGTCGCAATCTTGGCGATGTAATACTCTTAAGGATTTGTGGGATAAGTTCATCCCGTTTATCGTGAGAATATTAATAGATTAATCCCTTCGTGGATAATCAAGTTACAAATCTTTTGAATTATTGAATATCATTTTGTTCTGAAATGTTTTGTGATTATGTTGACACCACCTTCGCGTGGCACTATCATCTCAAATGCATCATATGCATGATGGAAGGAAATTTGAGATATTGTTGTGTAAACAAGTGAAAGACTTGATGAATTACATTCTTCTTTTGAAGTTTGAATTCATTAGGTATAAAGGCACATAGTGAAGTCAATAAGGACAAGTTGAGAGATAGTCAAATTTTGATATCTTGAAACTTCACAAAAGTATTTTGGAAATATTGTCTTAGTAATAGGATGAGTTGAAAGTTGATTTCGATTCATGGACTTTTAAATAAGTCATTACTAAGATCTTCATATGCAAGTTTGTACTCCAAAGAAACCCATATTAGATTGTTAATTGCTTGATTGGTTTTAGCACAGTTATATGTCTTTGAATTTTGCGACATTGTCTTGAAAGAAAGGCTATAAAGGTCGTGAAAAATCTTGGATACTTGGTAATTCTGAAAGATGAATTCGGTTCTGAAGATTAAAAGGACTTAGAAAGAATTATTTATCTTTTGTTTGTGTCATAGTTTTGAAAGATAAACGAAAGTGGGACACAAGATTTTAGGACTTGAATTTTCTGAAAGATGAAATTCGGCCCTAAAAGTTGAAAGAGAAATAAAATTACTTTGTAGGTTGTTCCAATATTTTAATTGGAAGTCCTCTTATAAACCACCACATAAGTAACAATGTTTTGTTGCTAAGATAGATGTGATTCTTGAGGGTTTTGGACCTCTAAAGAATTCAGTGGGAGGATGGTGATTCTTGAAAAGATTATTTGAATCTTCGGAAATAGTTATCAGAAGTTGTGCAAGCGGAAGCAATTCCAATTGACATTTCTTTTAGACTAATACCGAGAGTCATTACATTGTGTATGACTTCTTGTCAAGAAAAATCACTTAACCAAGAAGCATGTCATTTTCTAGGAAACATGAATGCTAAGATGAAGTAATAAAAAGGTGCTAAAAGGTTGTATCCGATTTTGACAAGAGAGTCATAAAGAAGAATATCATCATTATTAAGTTATTAGAAAAACTTGATAATTGGTTCCTTTTGTTAGACTTAAGGAAGATCTCAAAACTTGTTTAGTCATGAATTGTATTCTGACAAAATCAAGAGTTGACTACAAAAGATCTAAGGATCTGTAGCACAGTTTTGATGATCTAAAATGAATTACTAGTTTGATCTATATAAGATATTGATAAGACACATTCCTTCATAGGAAAAACTTTGATCGAGGATGTGTACTAAGTACAGCTCGAGGGTCTTATTAATTGAATATAGAACTAGTAATAAGTTATTTGTCTATGACAAATAAAGAAGGATGATATTGAAAGATTGGATAAATAAGGATGAAGCAAAATAAACTTTGTTTATAAGTTTCATAAAGGAAAATAGCAAGTCATAGTTTCAAAGAAATCAGTGGGAGCTTAAAAGAGTTATTCAGTAATTGAGTGACTTCATAGATAATTATTTTATTTGATTGTGTAATATGACATTAAAAGGTTTTGATGACATATGCATATGGGACATATTATTAGCCGTATTAGGAGGAATCCTAATATGGTATAATATTGTTGCAAAATTTCACTAGGATGTTTTGAACTTGGTTCAACACATGGGAGAATTTATATTCTCATAAAGATAGAGAAATTCATGTGCAAGATCCATGGCTGTTGAAAAACGATGGTGAGCATGATCAATTTATTTTGATCATAAAGGAATTTCTTGGCTAGTGCAATTTTGAGATCAAATATGAATAATTAAAATTAATTGTTGACAAGTTGAATTTTGTAACAAAAGTTCAGTTGACTCCAATTAAAATTGAGTATTCTCCATAAGGTGTATTTTGAAGAAGTTACTTCAAAAGGGAGAACAACTCAAAATGTAAGAGTTACATTGGAAAATCTTATGAGATAAGTATAAAGATAAGCCAAGGTATGATAACAGATTTTCTTTGAAAACTGTGTATCAAGAAATAGGGTCACATTACGAAAACTACAATAAGTAGCAAAGTGAGTGGGAGTTAGAAACTTCCAAAAGGGTTATCGGTTCATTGAATGAACTAGGTGTGGATCTTTGCAAAAGAGACAACAAGTTGTGCAAACAATGGAATTGTTTTCTTAGTTAAAGAACCAAGGTTACGCCTTGTATAACCAGAGCTGCAAGTGATCATATGATCAATAAAGTCTATGCAAGAAAAGGATTTTTCCTGTATAGAAATAATAAAAGTTCACACTGTCCAAATTAGGACTAAGGACAAGAGTCGAACCACAAGGTGAGCATGAGAAAACACCAAACATCTTCTCAGATGTTAAACTTATGCAAACTAGATATTGCCAGTTGTGCAAGTGGGAGACTGTTGGATGTATGCCCAAAAGGCAATGTATTTATACATCTGATTCATATATTATGTTTCGTGTTTATTATGCTATAACTGCTATGATTTCTGAATACGTGATTCAGGAGAAAGCTCATACGCACGTGTATAAAACATGAACAGTAAAAGTTACCCTAGTCTTATTTACAGACTAATTTGTTGCATGCTTGATGATCAAGCTTTCATGGTCATGGACATTGTATATGTCAGCATCAATGAATGGCATATTGTGGGAGAACAATATGGCTGGGTAGACCCAAGTTTTGGTATGCTAAGAGATTCCGTTTGTTTTGTCCTTAGCTTATCTCAGAAAGGTTATTATACAACATGTCCTTGAACCATGAGGTTATTAGGGTTGTGTATACTAGAGTAAATGCTTTGGTTGTCAACCATCACGGCCGTAACTGGGTGATCATAACGGCAGTTACTGGGTAGTTACGAAGGTATGCATGATCGTAATGTTCTGAGATGGAAGATTACTCCTCTGTCAAAAGAGAGATACGCCCTGGGCCCACTCGGTATGAAAGGTATCCATTATGTTCTGCAGACAATGCATGGTGAAGTTACACCGTGTGGGATATCGTAATACGGGAACGAGTAAAGGGAACTTGCCGGTTAACGAGATAGACAAAGATGTAGTGAATCAGGAAAGATTCATGGCAACATCATCGGATATGTATATCTCGGGTAAAGTTCTGTATCGCGAGTAATGGGAATGATGTATTAATAATCAACAGGTTCAACAGAGTGTCTTCGCATAACGGTAGCAGTTATTCAGGTCGTCCTCGGATCTGACCCTGGCCGGTGATTAGATGAACACATCTAATTATAGCTACACGTTATCGAACCTGTAGGGTGGACACGCTTAAACTAGGATTGGTTAGTTGTGTATATTGGTTGGTCTGGAACATAGTGAGAAAGTATCATCGGATTGGATCTGCGTGATAGATATATATTATATATATCAGAGAGATAATAAAGGCAGACGTTGGACGTCTCGAGTGATAGAAGTTACTATCATATCGATTTATTCCGAGGGTGTTTATATAAGTGGAAATATTTATCCAGAGTATTTTGTCTGCGGACACTAGGTGTCCCGGATCATGTAAAAGTGTTTTATATGATAAGTAATTAATTCGGTGAATATTCTGTAAAAGGAAATATTCAAATAAGAATTAATTAGACAAAATATTATTTAGTTAAATATTAATTTATTTAATTGATAAATAATTATTGGAAAATATTGAGGCCAATAAAAGGTGGCTGCCACATGGGCCCTAGGGCCCACATGGCAGCCACACCACCACTAGGTGGCGGTGGGCCGAGGCGGACGCGGGCGCAGCGGCCAGGCGGGCCGAGGCGACGCAGACGGGCGACGCGGGCGTGACGCGGCCGGGCCCCACCCGGTCGGTGCAAGGAAAGGAGGGAGGGGGAGGTGAGTTGGAGTCCTACTCCAACTCCTCCTCCCAAACCGAATTGGGCTAGGGGTCTTTCCCCTTGCCCAAGTCCCTCCACCCCTTGGCCATCTATATAAACCCCACCTCCTCCTATTTGGAGACACACAATAGACATACAAGTTTAGATCTCTTCTAGTTGGTTTAGAGGGAACCTCTAATTAGAGGCAACCTCTTCGATTAGACTAGATCTAATCTCTCTCTTTCTCCTTCTCATGTGTTGAGAACTCCACCTTCATATACGCCAGCGGTGCTTCAAGCTTGGACGGCGAAGCCCTGTTGAACCTTTCCCGGCGTACGCGTGCGAGCTCTCAGAGGGGTGAGACGTCTGACCCTCACTCTGCTGGACCAAGGAGATCAAGCAAGGAGAAGACGGCGAGATCTCTCTACCACGCTTGGTCGAGAGAATCGGCGACAGGCTACTTCGACTACGTCATCGACATCAACATCGGCGACAGGCTACATCGACTACGTCATCAACACTTCTTCCGCAACTTCGGTGTTGGCAACGTATTCTATCTAGATCTTCAGATCTTCGTATTCGCATGTATCTTCATAGTATAGATCTTGGAGTGTTGCGTAGCATGTTGAACGAAAATTTTAAATTTCCGTTGCGCAACCCAACAGCGGCCCCACCTTCTGCCGCGCCGAGGTGGCGTTTGGGCCCCCTGGGTCGCCTCCTCGGCTGCCCTTTGGACTCTGTCTTCGTATCAATGAAAAAATTGCCCCCGCGAAATTTCGTCTAATTTCGAGAATATTTCTCGACTAGCTTTTTTGAAACAAAAAGACAACAGAAAACATGAACTGGCACTGTGGCATCTTGTTAATATGTTAGTTCCAGAAAATGTATAAAAATGATATATAATGCAAATAAAACATGTAGCATTTGGTATAAAACAAGCATGGAGCATAAAAAATTATAGGTACGTTTGAGGCGTATTAACGATATCATTCTCAATCCATTCCTGAAAAATATTACTTTTTCTATATTATTACTTTAATCAACACATAGAATGATGATTCCTCGAGTACTTAGAACTTTGTACGAACCTTCAGAATTACAATGTCAAGATAATATAAGCCTTCGGAAAGTATATTAAGGTGTAGTAGACATTACCCAACCTAGTATTATAGTTGAGCACTTGAGCACACATAAGATGCTACAATTTGATATGGTTCTGAGATTTTTTTAAACTTTACCATGAAATAAAAGCTGTGTGCATCAGTTTGATGCAGAGGGCTGGTCAGAGCTCCCATTTCGAGAGAAAAGATAAGATGCTACATGTGGCTTGCAAAATGACTTGCAGTGCCAACCGAATGTCCTTGGTTATCCTTACATCACGCTTTCTCCATGGGAGGCAGCAGTTTATCACATTGTCATCATCATCTGGAGTTGAGTTAGGTTTTTTCTGTGCCTAGATGCCTGATGATCAGACAACTTTCCTCCTGGATGAATCTATTTTTGGTGAAGTGAGATATGGAGAATAACGGTCCTAATCGCACCCCAAGTTGCATGCGGGAGGGCGACGTGGGGTCACCTTTCTTGTCTGATGTCGCCAAGGACGGTAGAACAACCACCCTCGACCGATGGCTTAAAAAGAGGTGTGAAGCAAGGCGAGCGATGGATTTCTAGAGCGAGATTGCGCATGATTTAGCCAGGTTTGATCCCTCATCGGTGGAGGTTAATAGCTACTCCTTATTTTTATACGATAGACTTGTACGTCATGATAGGTTTGTACGTGAGTTGCACCGAGGTCACCAAGGAACCGAACCCATGTATGGTATCTCGCTGGCTCACGACCACAACAAGTTCTTAGTTTTCTTCTAACAACTCTATCTCAAGAGATTGGACAACAGGTTGTCTCGAACACGAGGTCGGCGGCATTGTGGGCGGCGGTTGAGGGCATGTTTGCCTCACAGCAGGGCGGCACCAGAGGTATGCCCCTGTCTTCCATGGAATACCCATGATTTAGAGCACACAAAAAATTGTACATATAGGCCAGCCCATCTGACGCAGAAACAAGCCCACCGACACTGCCACCGACGCATCGCTCACACACATCGCTCGCTGCCTCGCTCGCATCCGCACAACAGGCACGCTCGCACGCACACAGACGCCCTCTGACCTCTCCCCTTTCCTCTTCCTTCCATCGACCTAGGGCACGGCCGCACGAACAGCCGTCGGCCGATGGAGCCCGGAGCAGGCGACGCCCCCGCTGGCCTGCCCGTCCACGCGCCCATGGCGGCTGCGCCCCCCCCCCCCCCCCCCCCCCCCCCCCCCCCGCCCATCCACGCCCCTCCCCCCGCCCGCGCCCCGCCCCGCGTCTCTGAGCAGCGAAGAAGTAGGCCGTCTCGCCCCCAATTTCGTGGATTGCTTGATTTGCTTCATTGCTTGCTCCTACTTGTTTCTATAATGGTGAGTTTACTAGATGCAAGTTTTTAATTTGATGTTCCTTATTTTCTTGTGCTGTTTGGTTCATATACTACATTTAGAGCAATTTTTTGTTTTTGGGTGGAATACCCAGGTTTCAGTTCCTGGCGCCGCCACTGCCTCACAGAGCCGTGCCAAGACGATGAATCTTCGCCTTGGCCTCGCAAACACCCGGAAGGGAAACCAAAACATGGTGGAGTACTTCAGCAATATCCGCTCACTTGTTGATGAGATGGAAGCCGCAGACAAGAAACTTGACGAGGAGGACATCGTCTCCTACCTCCTGGCCGGCTTGGACTCCGACTACAACGGTCGTCTTAGCCATGTGCTCCCGCGTCGAGCCCAGCCTCTGTCGCTGAGTTGTACTCGCAGCTCCTTGCCTTCGAGATGAGGCTTAACCCGCTTCATGGCGGCTCTTAGTTGTCGGCCAACGCAACCATGTGTGGCGGCAGCGGTGGCAGCCAAGGGTGGGACAACTACGGCGGTGGTCGTGGAGATGGTGGCGCGCCTGAACAGGGACACGACAACAGCGGTTGCAGCAACTATGGAAGCGACAACGGTGGCGGCAACGACAATAATGACGACAACTAGGGTGGTGGCAACTGCAACAACGACAATGGAAGCAATGGTTCCAAGCCGCTGCTGGCTGTGCGACAAGGTCGGCCACACGATGATGAAGTGTTGGGAGAGGTTCAACCTCGACTTCTCCAGTGCCCAGGAGAAGAGTGCTGGCTCGCTTCATCCTCTTACTAAGTTGATACCAATTGGTACATCGACTCCGGCTCCACCGACCACATCACAAGCAACCTCAACAAACTGACGATCTGTGGCAAGTACAACGGCAATGAGCATGTCCACACCGCTAGTGGTTCAGGTATGGACATCGGCCGTGTTGATCATTCAGCCGATTGCACCCCTGATCGTGATCTTTATCTCAAACATATTCTTCGTGTTCCTAAAGCTAACAAAAGCTTGTTATCCGCTCATTACCTTGCTTACGATAATGACCTTCATAAGGATCAGACAACGAGAAAAACTATTCTTCAAGGCAGATGTAGAATAAGTCTCTATCCACTTTCGTCCAGATTATACAGCTCAAAACAGCGTGTCCTTAGTGCCATCAAACCATCTCTGGAGAGATGGCATGCTCGTTTAGGTCATCCATCATCAATCATAGTCAATAAAGTTCTCGGTCAAAATAATCTTCCTTGTTCTAGTGAGTCACACGATGACCCGGTTTGTGATGCCTAAGAGTCATCAACTATCCTATCCCAATTCATTTAGTGAATCTAGTGCTCCTTTTAGAGCTTTGTTTTTTCGGATGTTTCGCAATTGTGACTCAAAAAGACTGGCGAGGCAGCGTGCCAAGCCCCAGATGCATGAATTCACACAACTGCCATTGACCAGCTGCAAGTATCAATTGAATTCTTTTGTTTTGGCTCATGTGTCCTGCCTGTATGTACGTGTGTGTCTATGCTCCCCATCTCCCTTCCCCACTCCCTCATCTTCCTCGTCAACCACCACCCACTCCACATACAGATACTAACACCTCCTACCTAAGGTCTAACTATATTTTTAGGAGACCATTAATTTGATTGCAGAGAGACTGGTAGCTAGACGGAGAGACAGCTTCGTAGCTGCATGTATATGGCGCAGGAAGAGGCTGGCCTAGCCCTGGGTCTCTCACTAGGCTCCGGCACCGGCCACCACCACCTGCTTCAGCCAAAAGAAGCCCTGCCGCTGGAGCCATCGCTGACCCTAAGCCTGACCATCGCCGTAAAGAGGGAGAACGTGGAGGAGGAGAACGAGAGGGCCCAGAACTACTACTCCGCGGCTTCGTCAGCGGCGGATGACGACGTTGAGGGGTGCAACAACAGCAGTAGCGGCCGGAAAAAGCTGAGGCTAACCAAGGAGCAGTCGGCGCTCTTGGAAGGTCGCTTCAAGGAGCACAGCACTCTCGACACTGTAAGAGTACAATCCTCACTGAACTAATCAGATATATATTGCTGCATGTTTTTGCATGTTTCTTTGCATGGTCTAATTTGACATTTAATTTGGTTGTTAATGATCAATTGTCTGAGGACGCCTATAAGTTTTGTTACTACTGGTAATTTCCGTGGCTTCCCTTTAATGATTTAGCTTTTTGGATGACTGAATAATTTGAGCAGAAGCAAAAGACAGTTTTAGCAAGGCAGCTCAACCTCAGGCCAAGGCAAGTTGAGGTCTGGTTCCAAAACAGAAGAGCCAGGTATCCAATTCACAAGTATACTAGTAGCCAACTGATGATTTTGCCAATAACATTGTCGTGATTCATGATGATTAATAATTAATTAATTCCAGGACGAAGCTGAAGCAAACAGAGGTGGACTGCGAGCTGTTGAAGCGCTGCTGCGAGACGCTCACCGAGGAGAACCGGCGCCTCCACCTTGAGCTCCAGCAACTCCGTGCCCTCAGCAACCACCACCAGCAACACCACCCAACCGCTGCGTTCTTCATGTCCACAGCCGCCATGCTCTC
Organism: Poa pratensis; assembly: GCA_947311845.1. NCBI lineage: Eukaryota > Viridiplantae > Streptophyta > Magnoliopsida > Poales > Poaceae > Poa > Poa pratensis. The sequence continues at coordinate 3,323,553 of CAMZMU010000104.1, forward strand.
CGTCTGCCCCTCCTGCAACCGCCTCGCCCCTGCACCGCCCGCCCATGCCGCCGCCACAGCTGACCGTCCTGCCCCCAAACGCAGCTTCTTTGCCACCAATTCGGCCGCCTCTGCTAGACAACTCTATCCACACAAAGATATACATACATCCATGAATTAGTTAATCGTGAGTTCGTTAGCAAATTAATTAGTGTATATAATCCCATCCACTCGGCCACTCCCCTTCATTTGGTTAGCTTCGTTTTTTCACAAGTTAATTGATGCATGAGGAGGATCGATGGAGTACCATGAATTTAGGAAAAAAGATTTGATTATAGTGTATGAAGTGTTGTTATAGCTTTTTAGATAGGTTAAAGTGTTGTTATATGGGGTCACTGATGAATTTTATTAATTCAGGAGATTACCATCTATGGTGATGATGACATGACACCTCACATGATACGTCCTGGTTTGTTCGGACGTAGAGATGTCTGTATTCTTAAATATGTATTCATCATGTGGTGAAATATACAAATTTGTTTCTGCTACTACACATATATTTATTGATTTGTTTCAGAACTGTATGTCCTTGAGAATAACAAATTTGTTTCAGAACTACGTGCATTAAAAAAATATCAAAGTTGAAAAGGATTTCATAAAAACATTAATCAAAGTTATGGTACTATTAGTTCTTGTGATGACACAAAATGATGGGATTGAGCAAGATAAGATGTGACAATTGACATGAACTAGGCGTGATATAGTGCCAAAGGAGGTTGGGTGGTCGTGGTGATGGCTTGTATGCAGCTAGCTAGCGGACGCAATCAACCAAGCAAGCCATGATCTTTCTGTTGAGACACAATCACACCATTCTGATTGCTGCCTCCCAATCTTTTGGCAATTTCCTGATGACTCCGTCTCCCACGGCAGGCGTTTCTATCGTGAATCTTTCCATGCGAATCGTCCGTGGCTAGCTCTCTGTGAGACTGTGACTAGTACTTCATCTGTTCATCTTTACTGTTATAAATAGGAGTCGATGACGGTGATACTTCGCTCAACACTCAGTGACACATCCAATCTACACCATCTACGTCCAATCTCATAACAACAAAAACCTGCAAGATTTTATAAAACACACACAACCCCAAAATATTTACTATTAAATTGGATTTGATGATGGGAGTACATCCTTCAACACTCAGTACTCGTCGTTTGGACCCGGCCGATCTATATCCGATCTCACCCAAGTCTAATGCCAAGATCTTAAAAAACACACAAACCAAAAAAATAAGAATTAGATGTGCAGTTAATGGAGCAAATTAATTCATTCCTAACTAATCCCGCTACATGCAACTAAAATTTCAGATCAAACACGAAATCAAATAACCTTAATTAATTATCCTTCTCTAACTTTGCTGACCACGTCTCTTTTCTACGAGAAAAAACCAATGTTCCTTGCTTCGCTCACCTTCCTTGCGCCCCCCCCCCCCCCCATGGCCATCGTAGGCATATCACACCCGCTCGCCTCTCTCTAAGGGCGCCTTTGGTTAGCATGGGACCCATGCATCCCCGCCGGATGCAATTTTTGCCTGTTTGGTTACGTGGGTCGGAGCAAGTTTTTTAACAGCATGGATCTTAAAGCATTAAAACAGTCTGGGGATATGCTCTAGGGAAACTCCTGAATCGACCGTTTTTTCAGGGCCAGACTCGGGAGGTGCAAGCGAGGGAACCCACGTGGTTGTCAGGTAAGTAATGCTCACCTCCTTTAAAGTGTTTCAACTAATGCCCTCTAACCTACACAATTGTGTTTCGATTCGAGATAATATATCCATGGAATATATGCGCTAATCATGGTTAGTCTGCTAACATGTTGCTACTAACAGCAAGACCACTTAGGGTGGAAATGCCCTTTTAGTAACCACAACGCTTAATGAAGGGCTAATTGATATTGATTAACTTGAAATTCATATTGCGAATGGTCCACTTGTTAGGGAAGGTGTACCTAGGGTGAATATTATACCATTGAAAGAAGGAATAAGCTTGTTAGGTTACATGTTCTGCTTGAAATTTACAACATTCAATGTCTAATATATAGTGTTTATATATAGTGTTTATAATATGACAACACCTTCTTACACATATATATACGAATCAGATAAGGAACAAAAAGAAAGCAATGATGGATTGATGAAAGACACCAATGCAAGGAAGCTACCAACAATGTGTATATATGGTCAAGTTTGCAAAACTTTGATGTGTCTGATTGAGGAGTTTGTGTGTGATTATGCATAACTTAGTTGTGATTGCCAAATTTATTTGATACAAGATTTATGTGTGTGATTGTGAAATTTAATATTGAATAAATGATAATTGTACTATTTTTGTTCATAATGGTGTGGTTTGGTGCTAATTGATATTTCATTAACAATCTCCAATAAAACAAATTACTTCCCTAATTTCACATAATTACGTTTTTTTCAATCATCTATATCAATGACACACTATTTGTGTTGCTTTACATGGTTCGCATCACGACACAAGTTTTTCTCGCGCTACTCTACACGTTGCTGGCGCCATTACTAAGTGTCAGATGTGCAGGTTGCGTGACGGAGAACTATCCACCGAGTTATGAGAAGCGCCACATAGATGCTTTCCACGACGCGTTTATTCCCTACAACCCATAAGTGCGCCTAAACACTTTATTTGGCTTCGAGGCATGTAGCTCGGCGTATAAAAGGGTACTGTAACGCTTGCACCGTTGTGAGTTAGTCAGTATGCAACCTCAACTTCTGACCCCACAACGATGTTTAATTCTCGCCTAAGTTACCACTGAAAGGAACCCGATTGAGATGAATGAGACAATGTAGTTTAAGAGTCGAACAACATAAGCCGTATTGATGGGCACCGACATCCAAGTGTTGTCCATATGTCTTAGAACTAGCGTGTTCTTCAACCTTGATACACATAGCTATCAGAATCCACAGATTTTTTTGGCTCGATACCGTGGCACCGCCATAATACCTGTCGACGACAATAGTAGCCTATCGACACATCACAATGCACAAGATATATTGTTTGAGCACCAATATATCACGAAACATGTGGCACACATCTCACCGTCATGCCTCACATCCCACAACGGTGCTAGCCGCCCCATGGCCGACGAAGATGGAACACGAGAGGAGAAGCTGCAAGGGAGGGAGGACACAGTTTTACGGCCATCGCAAACTCACGGTCATCTAGGAGAAAACATCGGCTCTGACCCAAAACAATTATAAGGTAGATGAAACACTTAACTCTTTACCGCCGACAAGGTAGAGCCCACCCGAAGGCGAGTTAGGAGCTCATCTAGCTAGCGGAAGTTAGAGCACACAACTTGTGTTTTTTCACTTAGTGTGGGCAAATGAAGGCGGATATTCCCCACTAGTTGTGACCACACACCATTGTTGCATGTTGTCCCTATGAGTTCTCAAAAAATGTGAAAAAAATCATTGATGCAAAGTTATTTGTCTCCCATAAAATTTCGTCCATTTCGAAAAAAACCTATAAAATTTCGTCGTGACGATAGCGTGTGGTGGCGTATGGTCGGTACAAACATGATTACCGTGTACTCGAGTTGAGCAGATCACTCCCAAAATTTCGCGGCGCACTAGCAAAGGAAATTTTTGCTCCTTCTGTTTTCTCCTATCCTTTTCGGCTTCCTTTCTCCTTCTCTCTCCTCTCCCCTATCCTGCCCCCTTCTCTCTCCATCACACCCAGAGAACCCTAGCGACAGAGTCCCCTTCAAGGTAAGCCTACCCAGTACCCAGCTCCCATTATTTTACTTCTCCCCCATGTTGCTGCATGAGAAGCTCCACAGCCATGAGAAGATTTTCTCTTTCTACGAAATTTTGTGCCATTTGTTTATTTCTTTTTTGTTTCTGGGTTCTTGTTCCACGGCAACCGATGGATCCTGCACTTCCCCCTCCCCCCCACCCCCCCCCCCCCCCCACACCCATCCAGAAGATTCAATCGGCGGCTTTGTATAGCATGGAGATCTTGGTCGATCTGTTTTCAGATTCAGGCCGCCTCGTGGAGGATTTTGGGGGACTCCTTGATCTGTTTTTTGAGAACGTGGGCTTAATGCTATGTCTTCGGTTTTAGTGTTCTCAGCTATGTTTTGCTTGTGACGATTGTGGCGGTTTATAGATCTTTGACTGGTATGTCGGATTTGTTCTTCAGGGATTGGCCACAGGAAGGAAACCAATTCTGGTGATGGGCTGATTGAACCGCGCGAAAGATCCGGCTTTTCGCTTCGAATTGGTGGATTGGCATCTTGGATTCTGCGTGGCCGGCCGGATGGATGACGATGGCAGCTTGGGCATCAGGCATTGGGGATTCTTCGAGCCAGAATCAAGGATCCGTGGCCTGCAGCTAACGTCCCCCGTATCCAGTGACCGCAACACGAAGCAGTTGCTGTCTAATGGCCCCTTCATGCACCAGCACCGCCATGGCCACCCGCATGTCCCACAGCATGCGCACCACCACCGACGGGACGAAGGTGGCGCTCCAAGCGGTGTGCCTGCTGAGGATCCTAGCTTGCCCATGAACATTGTACGCAATGACACATGGGTGCACCAGCCCCATCATCCACGCGAACCCAAGATTCTCCACATGCTCGCTGCAGGGCAGGCTGGACATGCTGTGCATGGTGGGCATCACGAACCATCTGGGTATGGGATGGTCCTTGGTATGCACACTCCGCAGATGATTCAACCAGCAGAGCCACAGCCAGTTCCTCCTCCAAAAGACGAACGCATTTCCACGCCACTTATCGAGGAAAATGCAGGGGTTCTAAACGAGCCACCACCTCAGAAAAAGAGGCAGCAGCGCCGGCAACCCAAGTCACTGAAGCCCAAGAAGATTGCTGCTTCACGTGACGATGAGGATCCCAACGGGCCAGGGCCAGCTCCAAGCAAAAGGGGTCCAAAGAAGCATGTTGAGATGATAATTAATGGGATCGATTTTGACCTTTCGAGAATACCGACGCCCGTATGCTCGTGCACAGGTTCACCACGGCATTGCTACCGCTGGGGTGCAGGTGGTTGGCAGTCTGCTTGTTGCACCACTACCATCTCAACGTACCCGCTGCCAATGAGTACAAAACGCCGTGCTGCACGGATTGCCGGCAGAAAGATGAGCCATGGTGCATTCAGGAAAGTGCTTGAAAAGCTAATGGGTGAAGGGTACAATCTTAACATTCCGATTGACTTGAAGACTTTCTGGGCCAAACATGGAACAAACAAGTTTGTGACCATAAGGTAAACGCCTAAAAGTTGTGCTAGATTCACTGCCATTGTAGGTTCTACCTCTGCATTTTGGTCTGGGTTATTGTCTGTATGTGCTCTAGATGACAAAGTGCAGAATCCCTTAGGTTTAGGTTGTAACCATCTCCTGCCGCGAGGCAGTAGTTTACATGCCTCATCTGAGCTCTTGATGCTGCCTGTATGGCTATCTGCATGTATCTTCCTCTTTACAAGTTGTAGTGCAATGCAAGAGTCTCTTATTTAGGTGGCATGAAATTCAGTCCATTGATGTTCTAATTGTGCTTAAGTTCACTATTCTGAAACTTCACCGCACTGTTTGTTTCTCACAATAGAGTAGCTGGCAGTTCTTCATATATGTATGATATCTCTTTGCATGCTTCCAGTCATGGAAACCTCAAAGAATCTATGCACTTACGTTATTTGTCTTTCCGCTTGTTGAATGATCTGCATTCTAGCGAAAATTGACCATAGTATTGTTCTTATTATATTCCTAAACCCTTGGTATTATTATTGTCTGTATGTGCTCTGGTTGAGGTGATAAAAGTCATGTCGGCTTCTGTTCCTCAGTCTCTTGGTATGGATGAATTTAGATGTATACTGAATACTGGTGCAGTCTGTTTGCCGTTGGTCTAAGTTATGCCTTGGTCTATTGGTTCGTAATTGTAGGATGGTCTCTGATAAGGTATACATTCATACAACAATCTAGATTATTTCTTTTTGCTGTTATTCTTCTTCATTTTGTTGTCGTCTAGATCCATTGAACATTATTTATGCTTTCCTTTGGGAGAAAGCAATCTGATACTACCTATGTTGAATTATTTTAACAAATGTAGGAAGTCATAGTAAACAAGATAAAATTAGTTTTTTAGTTCTTCCATGCATTGAAACCGGTGATTGAGGTAATAACAAAATACATCACTCCACCATTATTATGGTTAAATTTGTCTGTTTTAACTCCTAAGTGTTCCTTAGTTCTTGTCCTTGGGACAAATATGCTGAGGGAAAGAATTGAAAGGCAATAATAGATCAAATTTGTACATTGCGCAGAATTCAGTACTGTTTAACAAACAATAAAATAAAATCATCTCACAAATGATGACAGTTTTGTCTTTTGGGTTTTTTGTGTTTGGCTTGTGTTTCTTGCACAATGGGTCTTAGTGTGGTTGAGCAAAGTCATCCGCTGTCTTGTATGATCAGTGTGTCATTTTTTGCACTTCTGCAAGTCATTTTTCTTTGCAGAAAGTAATTGACAGCGTTCTTCATGCTTTGATTAGTCACGAAGGGCCAAATAGGGAAGACACCTCCAAACAGCTTGTTTATTGGTTCTTGTTTTATCTGAATAATGGATAAATTATTACTTTTTTTAAGTATGACCTTGTTTCGTTTCTTTTTGTTAACGCTGAAGTCAAATCTTAAACTTTGGCCGGTACTGATGAAGATGTGTCACCCCAATGTGTTATGTAACTCTATAACCAAGATGTGTCACCCCAATGTGTTATGTAACTCTATAACCAGATGTTTATTTCTAATTGAGACAAAATTTAGAGCAACAAGAACTTTAAGTTGCATTTGAGTTTATTTGGATTTAGTTGTCTTACTGAACTTTTGTAAACTTATAATTTGAAATTTTGTCAACATGATGTTTTGAATATGTTCACTCTAAATAAACCTACTCCCTCCGTTCGCTAATGTAAGGTATTCTACCCAGTATTGCAATTTTGACTACATACATAGTAAAATGAGAATATATGTATAAAATAAGTGTAGATACAGTTGAATCAAGAAAAAGCTAAAATACCTTACATTAGTGAACGCTGGGAGTATTTGATCATCTCATGCGAGGAAAACCCTAAAACTATTTATAACCATTTATTTTCATAAAAAACTTGTTTCATCGAGTTTTCTCTCAAAACCTTAAAAACCATATTTAATTTTAAAACTAAAAAGGATATAGTATATCTTAGCTGAGTGAAGCTTTTTTTTTTGCTCCGGGTCACCCGTGCCCGTGCTGTAAAGAGATATTTTTTCAAAAATTTGTTGTGACACAAAAAATTCTCAAAGAAAAAGGTTTTAGAAAAACTATTGATATTTACCGGCTGTACAAAAGTAACAAGCATTATGGGCCCAAAAGGAAAATCCAAAAACGTAGAAACATGCTCGGACTTCTTATTTTCCACAGGTGATTTTATGCAAATTTATCGGCTAAATATACATATGCACTACGTTTTTGCTTCTTTCAGTTATTTTTTACAAACAACTATATTTCTAGCACCAGGAGCATTGGTGCCTGAGAGCATCTCCACTGGGGCCTCCAAATTGGTGTCCGGCACCCCCAATTGAGGCCCACTTGGGGGTGCTGGACACATGTCCGGCCAAGTTTTGGAGGCCGCCCACAGCGGCGCCCCCCAAAGGCCAGCCCCCCAATGGCGAACAATGGATCAAACACATTGCGGGCGTTCAAATTGATTCCAAATAAACTGAAACGATTCAAATTTCATTCATATTCTTATATATTACACAACTTTTAAATGAAAATTGAAATACGGCGGCCTAGGCGCCTTAACCCTAGCCTACTCGTCGTCGTCGATGTCCATCCACGCGTCGTCGTTGTCGTCCTCGTCGAGCACGACGTAGGCGGAGGAAGAGCCGGCACGGCTGGTGGACGCGCCGTCTTGGCGGCGCGGTGCATGGCTGCAGGAGGCGCCGCCGGAGTACGACGAGGCCGCCGTTGCCACCGAGGTGGCGATGGTGGCCATGTAGCCACCGAGGTGGCGATGGTGGCCATGTAGCCGGGGATGGTGGCCATGTAGCCACCGAGGTGGCGATGGTGGCCATGTAGCCGGGGCTGTCTGGTGGTCACCGAGTCTGCGAGCGCGGCCAGGAACCTCGACGTGTCGCCGTCGTGCTCGTTCCGCAGCGGGGACGGCACGGCGTACCCGTACGGGATCGTCTCCACCGGAGGCGGCGACGTCTTGGGCCTGGGGCGGCGGAGGTAGAGCCGGTCGCGCGGTGGGGATTGGGCTCGGGGTTGAGCGCGCTCCCGGATGACGATGCCGCCGCCTCCACGACGCGGCGGCGATCGCCGCTCCTCGTTCACCCTGGAGAAGCGGGTGGCGCGCGACGCTACTGGTTGTCGACGACGCGGCGTCGCGGTGGCAGCGGCATCAGCCGAAACGGGTAGGGTTCCCCGTTGCGGCGTGCCGGCAGGCGGCCTCGATGGCCGAAGCCACCGTGTGGCCAGTCCGCTCCCACCAGTCGTGCCGCCCCTCCGCGTTCCTGCGGCCCGGCGGCGTGCAGCCGTCGTAGAACGACTCCGCCTCCCGGCGCTCCCGCTGGAAGCGCGCCATCCACGCCGCCCAGTTGTTGTCGTCGTACTCCGGGTCGGCGCGCTCCTCCCTTGTGGGCCAGCTCCGGCGCCGGGCGATGGCGCGCGCGATCTGGTCCGGCGTCACCTGGAGCGGAGGAATTGGGAGCCCGCCGTTGAACGACGTCGCCCAGTTCTTCGGGAGGCGGGAATCCGGCGGGACGAGCAGTCCGTACCGAAAGAGCTCCCACGCCTCCTTGGTGCCGATGTTGCGCCCGCTGCGGCTGTTGCCCGCCTCGTCGTTGTTCGCCATTGCGCGGTGACGGAGTTGGTTGCGGCGACGGAGGTGGAAGAGGGGGATGTGGGAAAAGCGGCGAAGGGGTGAGTGCGGCGATGAGGGCGCGGCGAGTGGCCTTTTATGGGCGCGGCGAGGGAGATGAGCAGTGCGCGAGCATCCGCGCCGGCGTAAATGCATTGCGTGGACGTCGGCGCGTGGACTGCCGCGCGCGATGTCACCAGCGTTAATGCGACGCGTGGTGACAGGCGCCTGCCGCCGTGTAGTCGCCTCGCCTCCCGTCGCGTCCAGTCGCGTCGTCTCGGAGACCGCCCGGGACATTAACGCGGGTGGAACGGCCTCCTGCGCGCCCTCATTAACACGGGCACGTCGGCCTATGTGTATGACGGGCGGGCCAGGCCTATCAGAGGCCATGCTAGGCCCTTTTGGGGGTGCCGGACACGATTTCGCTCGGGGCGACCTTTCGGGGGTGCCACTGGTGGGCGATTTTGTCGTCCGGACCCCCATTGGGCCTTTTGGGGGGGGTCAATTGGAGGCCCCCGGTCAATTGGAGGCCCCCCCGGTGAAGATGCTCTGATATCCAAATTGACTTTTCGTTCTTAGCTCGTTATTTTTTTAGTTTTTAAATAATTATTTTCCACTACTTTAAAGAACATAATAAATAGAAAGATATATACTCAGTGAAAGTTGTAACCTGTTGATCAGGAAAATAAGGCGTCTTATATTTTGGACTGAGAGAGTATATAAAAAATACGGAAAATCTATTCATAGGGCGCCCTGAGATTGGCAAATTTGTAGAACACCCCGCGCACCCATTGATCTCTCTTTCCATGTGATCGATAATAGCCCTTCCATATCCATGGTGAACTACTTCCTCTGACTCCATCTCCTACTGCCGAAGCCCCCACTGCCTCGCTCCATTCCCTGCCCCATTGTAGGCTTGTAGCAGTCCTGCCAATTGAACCTCTGGCATCGGTCGCCGCCGCTTGAGCGCCCTTGACAACTTTCTATGTTGTTGCAGCAGTGGAACCAGAGGTATTCACTACTGTCTAAGTGGGACCGCCATCAATGGGCCCACCTAAAATCTCAAGCGCCCTTGACACCTTTCTATGTTGTTGCAACAGTGGAACCAGAGGTATCCACTACTGCCAAAGTGGGACCGCCATCAATGGGCCCACCTAAAATATGGATAAGACTAAGCTGCAACGACCCGGCATGCGAGCACCTTTCTATGTTGTTGCAACAGTGGAACCATGGGTATCCACTACTGCCAAAGTGGGACCACCATCAATGGGCCCACCTAAAATATGGATAAGACTGAGCTGCAACGACCCGGCATGCGAGCGAGCATGCCCCGAATCGACAACCCGGCAAAACCTACACCGACGCTCAAACGGCTAAGGACTTCATTCTGGGAACCCACTCTAGTGCTTCCCGAGAGCCAAGGACTATGGTATCCGAGAAGAGCTCGCCCAGGGGCTGGCTTGACTGGTTCCACGACGCGGTGTGGTTCACCTGCCTCCTTTGGACCCGCAAAGCCATCCAAGGAGGGAAGCACTCCTCAAGCAAAGGATGAGATCAAGAGAAGACTTGGGCGCCAAGAACTAAAGGAACACGATCATGCCGTCATCGGGGGACAACTAGGGTGAGCATGTCAGGTTCACCAACCCACTGCCAGTCCTGTCCCTCCAAAAACTGGCGTGCTGTTGGACCTCACCAACCCACAACGCTCAAAGGGCGGAGAAGCTGCCACGTATCTTCCGCCACCTTTTCACCTTTTAGTGATCTTCCCGCTGAGACCTAGGAGTATCCCTCTCGCGGAACTACCAGTGGCAGCCCCTGGTCTATAAAGGGAGGACTAAGGCCACCGAGAATAGGACAAATGAGAACACATCGTAAGCTAGGCTAAGCTACAAGCAAGAGGAGAAGAAGAAAAAGGTGTGATGTTCCCTGGAAGGATCTGCTCTTCTTCTTCCTCCAGCCACCTCCTTGCTAGGTCGGACCCGGGAAACACTTTGTAGCCACCAACATGGTGAACCTATCTATCTAGACATGTATGCGTAGGGATTTTAGCCTTCGGGCAGCCTAAACCTGGTTAGCTCGTTGTATTTGTGTTCCACTCATGGTATCGTGCTTGTGTGAGAGATCTTCGCCTTCACCATGCCCTGAAACCGATCGTTACCCCCTAGCGCCCTGTGCCAAATCTCTAAAAGGGATACCTCGTACTCCTAGTGTCCGTGCATTAAGACACGACATCAGGCACACCAAGTAGGTGGCGTCAGCACTTCGTTCGGTTTCTTCATCGAATTCTTCTTCGACATCTACAACGAGATCTTCGTTGACTACTTCGAGCATGGCACCTAAGAAGAAGATCGACAACGTCTCCAAGGCTACCTCTCCCTCGCGACGCACTGCGGGGGCCATAATCACACGGTTCAGACATAATGGATCGTAGGTCTTGGACTAGTCCGATGGGAACAAAGGAATCGACATCTGATTCCTAGTAAATAGCCCAACGTACCGTTTCTGATTTGGTCAACAGAAAAAAAAAGAGTATGTGTACCGCGCGACGAAAACTAGCTAGTGATACCAACTATCACCTGCCAGCTAGGAGAGTATCCGATGAAAACCAAATTTTAGTGGTAACCGGTAAAAATCATGAAAACATCATGTTTTAAAAGTTCTAAAAAATAAAATAAAAAATTATTAGGTTAGAAAGGTAGAGTTTTATAGATATGTAAATTTGCAGGTTCAAACTAAAAACTGTTTTAGGAGAAAAATGACAAATTCAACAATGAATAATAGCAAACATTATTATTCATTGCGGAATACCATTCATTGGTGATTTTGTCATTTTCATAACTTCTAAAAAAAATTGATTTTCACCTTGCAAATTTACATGTCATATAACTCTCCTTCCCAACATAATGCATTTTTGTTAAAAATTTTATAGAGCTTTTAAACATGATATTTTCGTTGTTTTCACTGGTTTCCACTGAAACTTGATTTTCACCGGATACTCTCCTCAGCTAGTATAAGGGCGTGTTTGGTTGCTCACACGAATTTTCGCTTATTTGCATCCGTGGCCCCGCAGGGCCTGGCTCCGAAGAAACGAGCTCTAGCCCAAGTTCGGCAACCCGTTTGGTTGCCAGAATTTGATTTTTCTTTATACGATTTTTTGGAGTATTTTCGTATTTGGTTGCCTGGCTTGTGGATTAGGTGCAACAGATGGTTGCCTGGCTTGTGGATTATGTGTTGGTTTTGTCTTTTCCTTACCACCTTTGAATCAGGTGATTTTACCACCTCGTGCAGTTAATTACCACATTCAAGCACACATCATTAGCACTAACATATTGGCTTATTGATTATCAGATTCAAACTACACCTAGTTAATTACATAATATGGGGCAATGCACTGCATACTTAATCAGAGTGCAATTACCATCAGGCTCACACGCCCTGAACAAAACAAGTATCGGAAGCACACGGGGGGTGGCGCCTTAAAAAACCTGCGGGAGCTTTGCCGCACTCAGCTCGCGTGCGGTTACGCCGGCGCCCATCGGCGTGTTCGCTGACGCCGGCGCCGGATAGCATGGTGGGGCGACGCGAGGGTGGAGGAGCGCCAACCATGGGTGTCAGGGAAGGTGAGGAGAGTGAAGAGTTTGGACGGTGAAGGGAGTGGGAATATCGAGTTAACTCGAAACATCATATCTTCCGCGCTTTCTAACGCGTACGAGGCAGTGGGATGCGTGGCTCTCCAAAGGCTGGCCGACGAAACGGCCCTGGTCGATCCATGGGGAGGGCGGGAGCTTTGCGACTCATCACCGGGCGAAAGCCTTGCCTTGTTTGCCGTGTAGGGCAGGCGACGGCGACGTCCTGGGGCGCCGCGTTCTTCTTGAAGACGTCGTTGAGGTGTTGTCTCTCACTCCTTAGCCCGGAAGCTTCCGGGGGAAACCTTGATCCCATGTGGGATCGGGCGAGGTCGGCGTTTCTGCGTCGTTTGTCTCTTGAGACCTCGTCTTGGATGCTTCGTTGGCCGGAGGGACCCGAGGAGAGTTGGTGGTAGGCGGCGGCGAGCTGCGTGGCTCTGTCACTTTTCGTCATCGGCTAGGTGGTGCGTGGCCTTGGGGCCGGCGTGGACGTCGGAGCGGCGGCTTCGGTCTTTGCCTCCGCCATGTTGTGTTGAGGTGTGTGGGTGGTGGCTTTGATTGCTTGGGCTTTTTGGCCGCCGACTCGTTTGGAACGCGGGCTTAGGGCCGGTGTGTTGTGTTTCTAGTTGTATCGGTTTTCGGTCAATTTTCTTTATAAACTGGCCAATTCACTTCTTCTATATCATTGAAAAGGCAAATCTTTTGCCACGCTTCAAAAAAAACGAAACGGCCCATTCAGCCGTTTTCAGCGGGCCAACTTTTCGGCTAATTTTAGTTCCGTGCGATCGGACCCAGGTAATCAAACACACCATTTTTATATCACCGATTCTGGTTCAAGTGTCCGCAAACTATGCTGATCGATGAATCACACACTTACGGCGCTCGAAGACCGCAGTGCTCGATGGATAGCATCGCCCCTCACCTTTTCCTTCGCTCATGCATGCACGCGGTACGGTTTGTTGAAGATGCTCTAACAAATTAATTCTTTTCAATAAACTGATTTTGTTTGTTGCATGCATTCGATAGTATATTGATCTGTAAATTGATAGATGTGTACCACCACGCATCCACAGATTCAGTTCTAATACTCCCTCCGATCCATATTAGTGGGCATAGCTTTGTCTAAATTCATATGTATCTAGTTAAGTATTTAGACTAGATACATGTGTATCTAGACAAAGTTGTGCCCACTAATATAGATCGGAGGTAGTAGTAAAGATAGTGCATATTAGAGCATCTGCAATCATGGGCCAATAGGACCGCCAATAGTTTCAGTGGCGAAGCTACAAAATTATGCCATTGGGTTCAATGCCTTGTTAATGATGTAGTCTTTCACTAATAATAAGTAGAAAAGACTAGATGGATGAAGGATTTAAAAATTCCATTGGGTTCAATGCCTTGTTAATGATGTAGTCTTTCACTAATAATAAGTAGAAACGACTAGATGGATGAAGGATTTAAAAATTCCATTGGGTTCGAACCCAACGGTTGTACTACAGCTCCGTCACTGAATAGTTTTATTGGACGCGGCCAATAGCTAGGTTACGAGGCGGCCCAATATTACGTCTGGCGCGCGCCCAGCCCACACCCTACCTCTTGGGAGTCGATTGTACGCGTCGGGCGAAACCGCGTGCGACGCCACGTCGGACATCGACAGACGGGCCAACGCTGTTATTGGCACACCAAAAACCCCAAAACCCCACTTTCCCCTCCCCTTCTCCTCCCCAACTTCATTTCTCCCGCGACGCCACTCTCTTCCTCCCGCCTCGTAGCCATGGCGCTGCACACCCAAAACTCCCAAAGCAAAGGTGATCAAGATGACCAAGGAGAAGGAACCAGGGACCACCATCGGTGTTCGCCGATGCAAGCCTCGCCCGTCCCAAGAGTCACATCACGATTGGCAGTGCGACGTCCTCCGACGCTGGATATGCATGCATGGCCACTCTGGGCGGCGCGGGAAGGAGCTGGCGAGGAACCAAACGCAATTGACAGTGAAGAACCTTGCCGCCTTGAACCAAGCTTCGCCATGGGAGCAAGCCAAGAGAGCGTCACAAAGCTTCGCCATGGGAGCAAGCCAAGAGAGCGTCACAGTGGTCGCCCGTCCGACGAGCGCCGGCTCACCATCGAATTTGGTGTACTTCCACGAGAGTGTCAGCGCCACACATCATTCCAGGTTCTCCTCCGACACCAGATTCTCCCCCGAGTTCGGCGACAACGACCTGCACGGCGGCTTCGACCGAACGCCCTCTTTTCCTCGACCAAGACCGTCCATGACGTCGCCGTCGATCTCAACGTGTCCTACGAGGGCTCGCCATCCCCGCGAAGGGGGCCCAGCGTTCCCGCCGTCGACTCCCAGCTCCTGGCGGGACGTTGCTTGTCGTTCGGCGTTGGCGCATCCAACATGCTTGACAAAACGGTTCCGGCGTGTTCGACATCAACCAAGTATGGTGTTGTGTTTTGAATGCGTATGGACTATCATCAATCACCGGATTGTGCCTTTTGTGCATAGGGTAACGTCGAAATCATGCATACCATGATCAACGATAGCGCCCCCATGGCAGGGTACAAAGATGAAAAGGAGGTGCCGATCAACGACGAGGAGTACGATGGCGAGGAGGGGGAGTACGATGATGATGAGGGGGTGATCGCCAAGGAGGGGGTGATCGCCGAGGGCGGCACCGGGAGGAAGAAGATGAATGGGAACCGGGGCATTTGTTGGACGACCAAGGAGGACAAGTGCTTGGTGGAATTATGGAAAGGCGTGACCGGGAACCCAATCACCGGCACCAATCAAACAAGCACCGCCCGATTGGTTGAGAATCAAGACCGAGTTCGACGAGCGTCGGTTCACCAAGGACTACAACAAGGTGCACCTGGATCGCGACAAAGGTGCCATCGAGCATAGGTGGCGTTGCATACAAAAGGTCATCAACAAGTTTAACGGATTTCTCGAGAAGAGGCCCGAGAGTGGAGACTCAGACCGACCAAGTAAGTTCATGCCAGCGTTGTGTTTTGTGTGCATATGGATGAACCTTGATCGCCGGGCTTTGTGTTTTGTTAGCTCATCGACACGCTTGCCTTCTATCGGAACCAAAGCAAAGACAAGATGTTCGGCTTGATGCATTGCTTCAAGTTGGTTCAGAATTGCGAGAAATGGTAGACGCGTGGGAAGACACTCAACAAGGGTGCCCGTGCCGACCTCAACTACGATGCACCCAACTCGGAGGGACGGCCGATGAGGAACAAGAAGGCAAAGGAGGCTGTTGCAGCGTCGGCAGCGATGGAGAGGGTCCAGTCATGCATCGACAAGGTCCTCCCTGATGTCTCCTCCAACTCTAGCTTGAGGCGCGCCGAAAATGGCGCATAGTGGACGGCCTTGATGGAGAAGACCGACATCAAGCTCAAGAAGAAGAATGTCATCACGAAAAAAAGAAGCCAAGATTTCATGATCTTGACTGCCAACGTGTCGACCATGTACCTACTGGCAAAGGCGACGCACGGCATGTACCATGCCACCATCTTGCAAGACCTAGGGCTTGCCACGGCGACACCCACAATGGGCACCAACGAGAACTAGGGAGGCACCCGGGGCGATGAAGAAAAGATGCCATGATTTCATGACCTTGACTGCCAACGTGTCGACCATGTACCTGATGGCAAAGGTGACGCACGACATGTACCATGCCGGCATTTTGCAAGACCCGGGGCTTGCCACGACGACACTCATGACGGGCACCGACGAGAACTAGTGAGGCACCCAGGGCGACGACGTTTGATTCCGGATGACCGGGGCAGCGTTTGTTTGATTGCGCGACTTCGCGTCGTCTTTTTATGGTCCAAGACTTGGAATTCGTGGCCGAAAACTTGAACTGTGGCCAAGAACTTTTAAAAAACTATTGGAAGTGTTGAGAGGGAATCGAGAGGCAACACGAGAGACAACCAAATGATTCAACTGTCGTTTATTCCATTGATGTCCAGCCTATTTATACAAGGGGAAGGGACACGAATATGGGTCGCGTCCGTTCGATCGAAGGGGTGTGAGGAAAGTCGGTTGACAGACCAACCGACATACAGAATTACAGAGGGAGGCTATACAAGGGGAAGGGACACGAATATGGGTCGCGTCCGTTCGATCGAAGGGGTGTGAGGAAAGTCGGTTGACAGACCAACCGACATGTCCCTTCCCCTTGTATAAATAGGTTGGACATCAATGGAATAAACGACAGTTGAATCATTTGGTTGTCTCTCGTGTTGCCTCTCGATTCCCTCTCAACACGTTATCAGCACGCTCTACCGAGAGCGATTCGGGATCGAGCACAGAATCGCTGATTCTGGGAGAATCGCTGATTCTGGAGAACATAATAGGAGGAGAACAAGCAGCAGATGGCGGCTCCGGTACCACCGTCGACTCCTCCGCCAGGAAAGGTTAGCCCATTCCCGGCGTCGCTCCGACGCTGCGCTTCCACCCCAGGCGGTGGGGCTGCTCCCCGCGGCGGCCGGCGCCCTCGGCGCCCGTGTCCGCGGCCTCCGGCGCCACTTCCACGAAGAGTTCGCCTAAGGCGCTTCCAGCGAGGGGCACGCCTGCACGTCTGCACGCGGCCTTCCGGTGGCGTCGCCGACTAAGGCATGGCGGCGATGGACGGCCCCACGCGACGCCCGCGTTCGCACTTGCCTGGGCCGTGGCCATGCCCGCGGCGTCGCAGGGAACGCATCCTTGCGGTGCGCCCGCGACCCTCCGGTGCGGTGCTCTCCCCGCGGCCCCCCTGGAGGCCGGTCCGACCTCGACCCCCAGCGATCGAGCCGTGCGGCAACGCGCTCAAGAGCGACCGACGGCGCGGCCTCCCGGCCGTGGCCGCCTCAGGCGGAGTGGCGGCGATGGACGGCCCCGCGCGAACCTCCACAACGCCCGCCCGCGTCCGTGCTTGCACTGGCTGTGGCGCAGCCCGCGGCATCGCTCGGCTCGCATCCTTGCGGTGCGCCGGCGCTATGCCCGGCCTGGACATCGACGACGAGGACGTGGCCGCGCCGCCGCCATCTCCGACCCCGCGGTCGTCGAGGTCGCAGCCGCGCCCTCATCGTCAACTCCCGTTGTCGAGGACGACGCTGTGCCGCCCGCGCACGGCCCGCTCGCCCACGGCCCCCCCAGCAACGCCTCCGTCTTCACGGAGCACAGGCGCACGTCGCTGCCTCGTGGCCCTCGGCTTCCGCTGTCCAGCTCGCCGGCGGCCTCGCCATTGAGGAGCCGCGGTCGCAGTGCTGGCTCGTGGAGCCTGGCCGCGCTGGGCTGGCAAATGGCGTCGCGCTCGGGACGCAGCTTCCTGGGGGATCCTCTGACGAGGACGAGCGCGGCGGACACCGCTGGTGAGCTTCGCTGCAGCGGCACAGGAGGAGCCCCGCGTGGAGGTCGCCGCCCCGTCATGGTCGTGGACTCGTGGTCTGGATTTGGGCATCGATTTGGCTTGGGTTGTATGGACTCTGCAGCTTTTTCTCTCCTTATCCAGTTGCAGTCTACGATGGACTGCCTAATATGACCCGTGCGCATGCAGTCGAACGACACCGAGCCTCCTGCTATTTAACTTTTAGCAAATCGGTGTGTTAGAGAACTAACTCCGCCTATGTTGTCTCAACATAGCCGGTCCCAAGCCCGGATAAAGGAGGAGGGTTGTGATAGGCTTGGCAAGCCAACGGAAAAAACCCAGCCACTCTTATGGAGATGAAACCCAAAAGAACTCGTTGGGGCGTAACCCTCTTAGCGACGCGCCATATCGGAACCCGGGTGTGGTGTCAAATGGGCAAGGGCCGGGCCGCCACCCCCTTGGTGGCGCGCCGTATCTTGATCTGGATACGGTGATAAGTGAGCAAGGATCGGGTCGTCGCATCCTTAGTGGCGCGCTGCATCGACGCCCGGGTGTAGTGAAAAATGAGCAAGGGTCTTCGCATTTGACTCGACGAGTGCGGAGGGTAAGGAAGTTAGCCGAGCCTAGGAGGATCCGCTTAGGTAGCTGGAACGTAGGGTCCCTGACGGGCAAGTTACGGGAGTTAGTTGATACGGCGATAAGGAGGCGTGTTGATGTCCTATGCGTCCAAGAGACCAAATGGAAGGGACAGAAGGCGAAGGAGGTGGAGGATACCGGCTTTAAGCTGTGGTACACGGGGACAACCTCAAACAAAAATGGGGTAGGCATCTTGATCAACAAGAGCCTCAAGGATGGAGTAGTGGACGTCAAGAGGCAAGGAGACCGGATTATCCTAGTCAAGCTGGTTGTTGGGGACTTGTTCTCAATGTTATCAGCGCGTATGCCCCGCAAGTAGGCCACAACGAGAGCACCAAGAGAGAGTTCTGGGAAGGTCTCGAGGACTTGGTTAGGAGAGTACCTACTGGTGAGAAGCTCTTCATAGGAGGAGACCTCAATGGCCATGTGGGTACATCTAACACAGGTTTTGAAGGGGTGCATGGGGGCTTTGGCTATGGCATCAGGAACCAAGAAGGGGAGGATGTCTTAAGCTTCGCCCTAGCCTACGACATGGTCGTAGCTAACACCCTCTTTAGAAAGAGAGAATCCCACCTAGTGACTTTCAGTAGTGGCCAACACTCTAGCCAGATTGATTTTGTCCTCTCTCGAAGAGAAGATAGACGCGCTTGCCTTGATTGTAAGGCGATACCTGGAGAGAGTGTTGTCCATCAACATAAGCTGGTGGTGGCTGACTTCCGTTTTTGGATTCGTGTCCAGCGGGATAAGCGCCCAAAAGTTGCTAGAACAAAGTGGTGGAAGTTAAAGGGAGAGGCAGCTCAAGCTTTTAAGGAGAGGGTTTTTAAGGAGGGCCCTTGGGAGGAAGGAGGCGATGCAAACAGTATGTGGATGAGGATGGCGACTTGCATTCGGAAGATTGCATCAGAGGAGTTTGGGGTGACCAGGGGAAGTAGAAGGGATGCTAAGGATACCTGGTGGTGGAACGTTGAGGTCCAGAAGGCTATTAAGGAGAAGAAGGACTGTTTCAGACGCCTATACCTGGACAGGAGCGCAACCAACATGGAGATATACAAGGGGGCAAAGAAGGCCGCAAAGCGAGCGGTGAGCGAGGCAAGGGGTCGGGCGTATGAGGACCTCTACCAGCGTCTAAACACGAAGGAAGGCGAAAGAGACATCTATAAGATGGCGAAGACGAGAGAAAGGAAGACGAGGGATGTCAACCAAGTCAAATGCATAAAGGACGGAGCGGATCAACTCCTCGTGAAGGACGAAGAGATCAAGCGTAGATGGCGAGAGTACTTCGACGACCTGTTCAATGGAGAGAATGAGAGCTCTACCATTGAGCTAGACGATTCCTCCGATGATACCAGCCGACGCTTTGTGCGGCGTATCCAGGAGGCTGAGGTTAGGGAGACTTTGAAGAGGATGAAAGGAGGCAAGGCAATGGGCCCTGATGGTATCCCCATCGAGGTGTGGAGAGGCCTTGGAGACATAGCGATAGTATGGCTAACTAAACTTTTCAACCTCATTTTTCGGTCAAACAAGATGCCCGAAGAATGGAGGCGGAGTACATTAGTGCCAATCTTCAAGAACAAGGGGGATGTTCAAAGTTGCCATACAATGAAGCTATGGGAGAGAGTCATTGAGCACCGTTTAAGAAGATTGACAAGCGTGACCAAAAATCAATTTGGTTTCATGCCTGGGAGGTCTACCATGGAAGCCATCTTCTTGGTACGACAACTTATGGAGAGATACAGGGAGAAGAAGAAGGATCTTCATATGGTGTTCATTGACTTGGAGAAGGCGTATGATAAGATACCACGGAATGTCATGTGGTGGGCCTTGGAGAAACACAAAGTCCCAACAAAGTACATTACCCTCATTAAGGATATGTATGATAATGTTGTGACAAGTGTTCGAACAAGTGATGGCGACACCGATGACTTTCCAATTAAAATAGGACTGCACCAGGGGTCAGCTTTGAGCCCTTATCTCTTTACTTTGGTGATGGATGAGGTCACAGGGGATATACAAGGAGATATCCCATGGTGTATGCTCTTTGCGGATGATGTGGTGCTAATTGACGATAGTCGGGCGGGGGTTAATAGAAAGTTAGAGCTGTGGAGGCGGACTCTAGAATCGAAAGGTTTTAGGCTTAGTAGAACCAAAACTGAGTACATGAGGTGCAGTTTCAGTACTACTAGGCACGAGGAGGAAGAGGTTAGGCTTGATGGACAGGTGGTACCTGAGAAAGACACCTTCCGATATTTGGGGTCTATGCTCCAGAAGGATGGTGATATCGATGAAGATGTGAGTCATCGAATCAAAGCTGGTTGGATGAAGTGGCGCCAAGCTTCTGGCGTCCTCTGTGATAGGAAAGTGCCACAAAAGCTAAAAGGCAAGTTCTATAGGACGGCGATTCGACCTGCGATGTTGTATGGCGCAGAATGTTGGCCGACCAAGAGACGACATATCCAACAGTTAGGTGTAGCGGAGATGCGCATGTTGAGATGGATATGTGGCCACACAAGAAAGGACCGGGTTAGGAATGATGATATACGTGAGAGAGTTGGGGTAGCACCAATTGAAGAGAAGGTTGTCCAACACCGTCTAAGATGGTTTGGTCATATAGAACGTAGGCCTCCGGAAGCGCCATTGCATACCGGACGGATAAAGCGGGATGAGAATGTTAAGAGGGGTCGTGGTAGGCCAAACTTGACATGGGAGGAGTCTGTTAAGAGAGATCTGAAGGATTGGAATATCACCAAAGAACTAGCCATGGATAGGGCTGCGTGGAAGTTAGCTATCCATGTGCCAGAACCATGACCTGGTTTCGAGATCTTATGGGTTTCAACTCTAGCCTACCCCAACTTGTTTGGGAAAAAAGGCTTTGTTGTTGTTGTTGTTGTTGTTGGTGTGTTAGAGAACTACTTGCTAGTTCCTAATTCTGTTCATTTCAGTACAACTATTTTAGTACTGTTCATCTGTTGAGTACTTTGTACTCCAGAACAAATGTGTGATGTAATAAATTTCCATGTGTGCACATGTTGAGATTTAATTACGTCCACTATTTGCAATCGAGATTTTCAATTTCTTGCAAATAAATCAATTCATCGTCTTAATTGAGTCTTTTTTACTCGATACGAGCACGAATTGGTATGCAAAATTCAAAGTGATTTCTTCAAATTGATGTTTTGGGACCACAAGGTAGTGTGTTGATCTACTGTTCTTACAGATTATCACCACTACTGTTTAAGCCTAAATTTTGTCATATCGACATACTGATTGCTTAACAAGTGTTCTCCCATACAATTTATTAAGTTTTTGACATAAGGCACTCTACTTATCGAGTATCGAGTGCTGAGAGACGGACCCCGAATTTTCTTTTGGGGAGTATCTACAAAGTGTCAAACTTAACAATTTGAAGTTCACACTTATGATTTCGAGCCCACTTCTTGAAGTCATTATAAATTTTGCAACGTTCATTACAACATAACCTTGATGGTTTACCCATATTGGTAACCGAAAGAAATTTCGATTCACTCGACCTCAATGGCCACGACTACCCTACCAGGGCTATGGACATCAGGATCACCCTTGCGTCCCATGGATTAGTGCACGTCATCTAGACCCCGGAGGATCCTTCCGGCTAGAGTCACGCCGCTGAGAGAAAACCATAAATATGCCGCCTTATACATCATAAGGCAGGATATCCACCCGGATATTAAGTCTAAGTATTTGGAGGAGAAAATCCCATTTACTTTGTTTTAGGCCCTCACGCCGAGGTATGAACAGCAGAAAGGCAGTTGTCCTGCCTGAAGCACTTCATGAATGGACCCATCTTCGATTTCAGGACTTCAAGTCCGTCTAGGGGTACAATCATGAGGTTCATAAGATAAGTTCCAAACTGCGTTTTTGCGGGAAGGAACCTATAGATGCGAAAAAGATAGAAAAAATACTCTATCTACTATGCTTCCATTTGAAAGGCTTCCCAGCAAAAGTACCGCGCTCGTGGCTACGAGGTCTATTCAGATCTTATTCATATCCTACTTCAGGCTGACTAGCATGATGAGCTACTCGCTAAGAATGGCTCTCAGCGCCCGGTTGGTTCCCAACCGTTACCTGAAGTTCATATGAATGTCGCGAACGAAAGAAAGTTTGATGGTGCCTTCAACGGCAAACCGTCGAACTTCAAGGGTAAGCGAAAGCGCAACCGGAACAGGAAGCCTACAAACTCAGACCATGGGAATAGCACCGCCAAGCCTACGTTTGAGAAAACTAAGCTTTCTGACAAGTATGGATGCTACACGCACCCAACTAACAAGTGCAAGACCCCAAAGCATCTGGCAATTCTCTACCAGCAATCCCAAGGATGCAAATCACCTCAAGGGAAAGGTTTGAAGCCAATTTCTACCTTCATCCAGATGGCACCAATGGAGATAGTTGTTCACAAGTCGTTCCTCCTGGACCTTGCAGCACCATGACACTCCAGCTGCCACAGGACCCTATGAGAACGGAGAACATGATGGTTGAACATTAATCAACCGACGTGTTTGGAGACTTCGAATAGTCCCACTATCTCCATAGTGATCATTTTATTCTTGTCCATTTATGTTGTTGTAATTGAACATACATATTGTATCACTCTGATACAAATAAGATTCTATATATTTGAGAAAAAATTTCCATCGCGAATTTTTTTCAACTCGATATATAGATCTCTACGGGATTCAATCCGATGGATGAGGAACAAGTATTTGGAAAAATACCCTCTCTGTCGTCTGGACTGTACTATACGTACATCAAGGCCGTAGAACATGTTGCTTACAAGGTAATCTTCCAGAATGTTGAAGCATTCCAAACTTGGCATGACGCCTAGGCCATCCCGGCATCGGGATGATGAGGAAGATTACTAGCAATTCCATTGGTCACAATTTGCATGAGTCAAAATTTCCTCGGTCCTCAGACTTTGTGTGTACATCATGTGCCACAGGGAAGCTAATTTTGAGGCCTTCGCACCTCAAAATACAAGCTAAACCACTTCAATTCCTTAAACGAATTCAAGGTGATATTTGTGGTCCTATCTAACCATTATCTGGACAATTCAGGTATTTCATGGTTCTGATTGACGCATCTACACGATGGTCACATGTGTGCCTTCTATCCACACGAAACCATGCATTTGCCATGATAATGAGGGAAGTAATTAAGTTACAGGCCCATTATCCTGAAAGTCGAATTAAATCAATTCGCATGGACAATGCTGCAGAATTCTCTTCACGTGCCTTCAATGACTATTGCATGGCCTTGGGGATAGAAGTTCAACACTCTGTTCCATATGTCCACACTCAAAATAGTTTGGTTGAATCCCTAAATATGATGTTCAAACTCATTTGCTAGACCTTTGTTACTGAATTGCAACTTACCAACTTTCACGTTGGAGTCATACAGTTTTACACGCTGCTTATTGACTAACTGCATATCGCAGTACTTCCCCTCTGCAATTGATACGTGGAAATCCTCCGAGCATTTCCCATCTGCGTAAGTTCGGAAGCGCTTCACGCGTACCGATCTCACCACCGCAACATACATCATTGGGCCCACAGATTAGGGATCTATGTGGGGTACAGATCTCCGTCGATCACAACGTACCTGGAACCCTTCATACGGGATCCATTCATAGCCCAGTATGTTGATTGCTATATTCAAGGATGGATTATTTCCGGGCATTAGGGGAGATTTCAAGTACCACATGGAATGCCAGGAAATCAACTGGGACTCCACGTCCCACCACATATCCATGTATACAAGAAATTGAACTCTACGTTCAACATTCACAAATTTGCAACATATTGCAAATAACATGCCAGATCCATTTACTGATCTAAAGGTGTTACAAAGTCCTATAATCTGGCTAGAAATGCGCCCGAAAGAGTGGAGGTACCAACAAAAACCACTCAACTCCCCATTCCTGCGAAGAGGGGGAGTAGTAAGGCCTCTAACCAGGATCTAGCTTCACGCAAGCAACAAAGGAAATTGAGGAAAAATCCTCTAAGTCAGTAAATGCAAGTTAACCTAGCGTTAACAAACACCTGATGGGTAGTATACACCCAGTGGAAGGGAAACCTCCACAACCCAGCTTCAGCTTGCACACACTGGCTGGGACATCGGAACACTCAGACTCACGCGTATTAGGAAATCACGAAGAGTCATCATGGGTGGATGTGATTTCCTCCAACTATATCAATTCTGGAGAATCTTACAACAAAAGCCTACAACTGTCGACAAATATTTCTCTTGTCTGATTGCCAATAACCTTCACAATGATTCAGATCCAAATACCATGGCCATGGAAGAGTGTAAACCACTCACTCGGACTGAAACAATCGAAGGGTGCAATCCAAGAAGAAAATAGCCTCGCTCTTCCAAATGAATTCCCTATATGGGATTCAATATGTTTTCTTCTATAAATAGAATGAGAACAAGGTGGTGAGAAAGCAGGGCTTGTAGCATAAGGTCGGGTTTCCGCAGAGATCCGAGACCTACTCTCCAGACATGAGTGGAATCCTCATTTTTCGATACCTATATCATTGGCATTACAAAGTCATCTATCTATGCGGTTGATAGGTGTAGTGACAACATATCCATATGGATCACTAGATTCCGACATGTATGGTTCCCGATGGAATCTCTGTCCGAATCGAAACGCAAATGCAACATGTATTGTGTAATAATCAATAAGTCGCTACATGGCTTATTGTTGTCGGTACATTTTGGTACAACCGACGTAGTGAGTTCCTTATACAAAAGGATTACTCCTACATGATGATCACCCATGTGTGTTTGTCATACATAAGGATAACTCCTACAACGACGAACCACGTGATCATCTAAAAGACGGATTTGAGATGAAAAATTTGGATAAACCCAAATGTTGCTTGGGACTACAACTCGAGCACCTTCACTCAAGTATTATGGTACACTAAGATGCCTATATCCAGAAAATTGGAGAAACTTGATATAGACAAGTCATGTCCATCTCCTAGGGATTGTTCGATCTCTAGACGTAGAGAAAGATCCATGGGAAGATGGAGAAGAAATGTTGGCACATAATGCTCCATATCTCAATGCCATTGGACCTACCAACATAATTGGTTAGGGGATCAAGAATATCATTCGATATCTCCAAGGCACCAAATATCTTGACATATTGTATCGATTTCGGAGAAATCTGAACTCCAATTTAGACACCTGTATTGGCTACTTACATGATCCTACAATGTGTACATACATGGTAGATCTGTCACTCCATTGATGTCTTCAAATAGACTCTGGTGACTATACTACCACGATCGTTCTAAGATGCAATGCTACATGTTAACACATGTGGCTTCACGGAATGATAAACCGCATACATTAGTCATGTGGTGTTGGTTCTCTCGAATCACTTATCATTATCTACACAGATAATGTTCCTTATGTTGCATAGATGCAAAACATGTTACATAAAGAGCAATATCGTTAAGCATATTGCGCTAAATTGTTTTATCCCCATAAACTCATGACGAGTCAGGAATAAACATCTTGCAATTAAAATCATGCGATATCCTCGCTAATCTATTCACCAAGTCTCTACCAACTATAACATTCCAGAAATGATTCATGGGATTGGTATGCGACGGCTTCGGGATTTGCAAGATTCAGGGGGAGTATCTTCCTGAACTAATCATGTTCAAAGCATCATATTACACTATTTTTCCCTTTGTGAGTTTACTTTCCAGGTTCTCATTGAGGTTTTTAATGAGATAATATCAATATAAGATTATATGTCATACTTTCCGTTTTCCCCACCGGGGTTTTTACGAAAGTATACACGACATATTTATTGTCCTCTAAACTCTATGGATTTCACTCATATTGAGTTAACAGAGACAATAATCATTATATGTTGTATCATTTTCTCCTTCCTTTTCCCACTGGGTTTTAAAGGAGTTTTAACAACATATCAAATACAATTCTCCTCACATTTTTCCCAAAGGGTTTTTGGGGGAAAATTTCAAACATCATATGTCATACTTCCTATTTTCCCCACCGGGGTTTTTAAAGGAAGTATACAAGGCATATTTTATTGTTCTCTACACTCGCTATGGGCTTTCCCCTTTTTAAGGTTTTCCCATATGAGTTATCAAAGAGACAATAACAATCATATGTTGCATCATTTTCTCCTTATTTCCCCACCGGGTTAAAGGAGTTTTAGCAACATATCATACTTTACTCTCCTCGTATTTTTCCCACAGGGTTTTTGGGGGAGAAATCGTCAACTTCTAAGATCATCAAGACTATACAGAATAGTCTCAAGATTATACAAGGGATACAAGACATACAAGACGTAGCTTTGTTCAAGGGGGAGTGTTAGAATTAGATTCTAACTGCCCATGGCAGTTACTTAGTGACCAAAGCGACGTACAGACGCGTCTATCCGTACGGACGCCATTTACTGTAGCAGACGCCTGTTCACTCCGAACAGGCGCCTCCACACCAACGGACGCCTCCTACAGGCGCCTCTTCCCTTGTAACCGACACTGCCAAGAGTCGGCAGCCTCCTGTATAAATACCCTGTTGATGATCAATGAAGTATAGAGTTGCAATCATTCAGTTTGTTTCTCACAGGAAGCACCGATTGGCACCACGAGTGGAGGAGCGGCGCCCCCGATAGTCCACCGCGCGTCCAGACGGCTCCAATAGCATCTGTCTAGCGCTGCTGCAAGATTGGTTTTGGGCGCCGCAAGTGGAGATGCTCGTAGTGTTGTCGCAAGTCAAACTTTACAATTTGCGCAAGTTGAGGAAAAATATCAATACCGTGTTATTGCATTTATTTGGTCTGGTGATATTTTTTCTATAAACTTGATCAAACATTACAAAGACTTAGAAAAACTAATATGATTACATTTTGAAATGGAGGGAACATCTAAATGAGCAATTGACCTCAAGATCTGCTCAATAAAATATCTATACGAGCTGAACATGTTATTTCAAGTTCATAAAGCGTTTATTGGTTGGAGTACTTGCAGGGGAGATGCAACAAAACAGTTTTAGCATTTCCCATACAAAACTAAACAAGGAGTATGAAGCGAGCACCGCCAGAATGCACTGCCCGAGAACCAGAATAGACAAAACATGTTCTACAGACTGCCAAAGACATGACAAATCCGGACCAACAGGTGGAGATGCTTTGTGCCTCCTTTGATTGAAACACATCCACACAAAAACGAAGTATCTCAACAAGTTGAGATGCTTTGTGCTTCCTTTGGTTGAAACGCATCCACAAAGAAATAAAGTATCTCAAATGACATGAAGATTTAACATGGAATATATTACCATTTTCAATAGAACAAAGGAAAAAAGGTTTCAGTATACAAAACTTACTGCAGTGATCAAGTTTCAGTCTTGTGGTCTTCTGCTGCTTGGTGATACTGGTAGTCACCTTCCTCATATGCCTCCCCTTCCTCAGGGCCTTCAGGTTCTGTGTTGTGCTGTGCCTGATAGTACTCTGACTCATGTTGCTTTGAGCGTTCAGTTTCATGCCCATGCCCATCTTGACCATAACCATATGCCTCGTGATTTTTGTGTTTCTCATGTTGGTTATAACCATAATCCTGCCCATAATCAGCTAAGCTTCGGTCATGCTTTGGCTCACCATTGGCATAATCAGCATCTCTCTCGTGCAAGTGAGTGCGTTCACGCTCGTGATATGCATGCTCGTGGTCTCTCTCGCGATCCCTGCCCCTCTCACGTTGACGGTCATGAGAACGACCACGGACCTTCTCTCTATCATGATCCCGACCACGGTCCCTGTCTCTATCTCTATCACGACGATCACGGTCACGCCCATGGTCTTTCTCACGGTCCCTTCCGCGGTCCCTGTCCCGAGTCCTGTCCCGGTCTCTATGGCGGTGCCTCTCTTCCCTTGAATCACGCTCACGCATTCGGTCATGGGAGCGCTCCCGGGGTTTCTCACTGCGATCTCTTTCCCGTAACTTTTCAGAAGACTTCTCCCGGTCCCTGCATTAAGTGAGAAGTCAGCATAGCACAATGCACCAAGGGGAGATGTATTACGCAGAACAAAGTTCTTTTGCTGAGGCTTACCTATCTATACGGCGATCATCTCTCTTAGGCTCTTCTGATCTGGGACGCCCAGCACTAGGTTGCTCCCTGGTAATAAGAAACATGCAATGGTCAAATAGATGATCAAACATAAGAGGACAACACACGCGCGCACACAGAATAATATACATTTTAATAAGCAATATCAAACTTCAATGTACCAAATCGTATGAAATTCTCTTCTGATCAATACTAATGAAAAACACAGCAAAGACAAAAGGAAAGAAAGAAGCATATTAGAAAAACAACACTTAGTATCGATTAACTTAACAATCTCCATTCCAGTGTCACCTCATTCCCAATTAAATAGAAGCATCTTTAATGCATCAACATGAAAGGTATATACCTAGCAGAGGGCTTCTGGTCAGAACTTTCACCACCAATTCTGCTTGATCCAAGTCCACCACCTAATCTCCTGGGACGCCAATTAGGAACAGTTCTACCACGTTCGACATCAACTAGTACCCTATTGTTGTCCAATTTTCTCCCATCTGCTTGCTTGTAAGCATCTGGTGACAACACAAATTGGCAGAGGAAATGTAAGATATGACGTGGGAGTGTCAAACTAGCCTACAGGCAACATCTACTAATCAGAAACTTACTTTTCATATCTCGAGTATGCATATACTCAATGAATGCATATCCTCTAGGTTTATTGTACCTTTGTCAGTTACGACCCGTACCTGCAAACCTCAAAGATAGTAATTAAGGACTTCTCAAAGTGAAGCTGTGTTAACCTTCATAAGATAAAAATTATAGTATCGGTTGTCATTATAATGGTTTGTTAATCTACATGTTCTTTGTTGCACGACAGACAGGCATAAAGCCTAAAACAGCCGTGCTAACCTTCCATATGTAGAGCTTCCATTATGAGGAGTGAAATCCAGCACAGATGAACACAGTTGGAGGAAATGCAGTCTCGCTGATTGGCGCATGATGGAAAACACGATGATATCCTCTTACCAGGGAACTGGCTAACTAGATAGATATAATATAAGATTTTAGACTAAATACTATACCAAGCTAACCTTTCCATTATGTATATTTTGTTGAACCTTTGTAACAAAGACAAGAAAAATAGCAGCAAAAAATATAAAACTGAGGTGATAAATAGCAAGTGAGCCATGTCTATTCCTTAAGCACTGGAAAAAGAAACCAAAATTTGATGATTTTTCCTCCAAAACAAGCCAAACTAGCTTTAACGGTTAGTGGAAAGCACCCATAATATACACACCAGCAGACCCACCCATTAAGTCTGCAGAAACACGTGTCTGCAAATATGCTGTTTTTTATAACATAGACTGATCTAGCTTACTTGTGCCATTATGAGCAGTTTGGAAGTATGACAGGTGATGCAACAAGCAGGCATACTCAAACACATAAACATCACGATAACATATATCGTTCAGATCTGAGATCCTGTTACTCAGGCCCTAGTAACAAGCATTAACAAATTCTTCAAGCTTATTTGCTTCAGTTAATCACAATACAAGAGATGGAACTTTGTGGAATGGAAACAAATAATAAAAACAACACCTGCATTTGCAGCGTTTGGCAGAAGCTAATGGTTTTCTCTCCCTAATGACATTATCTCAATAAGAGCAGGATTGATACTAAGAAAAGAGCAACAGGTGTTAAGCCAAAGTTTACCTGCTTGTGTATATCTATTTCAGACATTTTATTCTTCTGATGGTTGTACCGATTAATTACAGATTAAAGTGGGTTACCAGAGATTCAACACAAATGACTAATTAATTCAGTTGGAGAAACAAAGTTCTGCATATACACTGTGTTACTTATCGATGTAGCATTAAGTGTGTTGATTACATAGGCGTAACTCTAATCCCCAACATGTTTAAAGATGGCTAGCAGAGAGATTATATCGGGATCTACCAAATAGTCATGTATATACGATGGTGTATCCTGTGTACCAAGGCTTGTGGTGTATTTGGTGCACAAAAAGGCCTTGAAATTTTCTTAACTTTTCTTTTACGACATAGACACCATGTGCATGTACCAGGCAACAAAAATTCATATTTAAATTCGACCGAAGTTGAAAAAGATGTCAATCCAACTATGGATAACAAATTCAAATCTCGAGTGAAAGTACCCAACTGGTACTATTCACAAACTATGGCTAAGATTTGGATTGCAAATTTTGTGACGGGTAGATACTCGTTATGTCTAAGTCAAATTTTGTGACGGGGTTCCCAAGCTCGGAGCACCTGATGCATTCTCATGGCAATACAACTTAAATGCACGATTCAATATTTTGCCGACATAACCTGATTGATATTCTCTTTGTCTAACGCAATACGAAATTAGTTACTGAAGAGCAGTCACAAAATTTATTCATCTACATAAAGAACATAGCAGATACAGTATCAGCTTAAACGCTTGAGTTCTTACTCAAAATTTTGCAAAATAAAAAGGTAAAGGGGCACTTCATTATTTTCCGCAGGGGCAGTACACCTCCAACGTTCAAAGCAAATTCCAAAACTAATGACGAGATCAGATAAAAAATTCATTAAAATTCCATGGTGCAGAAAGCTTTTATTTTGTATGGTGGGAAAAATAGGACAAAAGTATAAAACTTGTCTAAAAAGCACCTTTTCATACAGAAAATATAATGAATGAAAAATATAGAGAAATTTGACTTGGGACAAAGCTAGAACTTCAATTAATTTGGAATGGAGGGAGTATATAGTGGTAGCAATGAACCAGCTATTCTTTTGAGCTTTCACCGGATAATGCTTTGTTGATCACAAATAATTAAACACCATACACCTTACCCAAGAGGAATACCTCCACCTGTACTGGGATTTACTACATGAACTTACCCTTTTAATAGGCCCATAAGCTTCAAACTCTCGCTTAACCTTACTCTCAGATGTCTCATAGTTCTGCAGAGTTTGGTGAAGTCAGTGAGCACTAAGTTACAAACACAATTTACTACCTAGCTGTTTTCAAAGGAATGAGCAAGCAAATACTTACAAGTCTTGCAACGAAGAGTGTTTTGTATGGATCTGAAGTGGTGTTGGGGTCAACTTGTGGGTCATCTACATTAAAGGAAACAGATGGATGAGGTTACATCATCTATCATCTTAACCATGGGACGACATGGCTCAAAATGAACTTACATTTCTGAAGCTCTTCGGCAACCTTAGCAGCACCTTGCTCAAGCTTAACTTTCCGGATTCTGTCCTTCTTTTCGGCCTATATGCAGAAAATAAAATACTGAAACTGGAACGAATATGAAATGGCATGACCATAGGGACAAAAATATACAGTAATATTTGTGTCTTGAGAACACGGGATACATATGTGAATGTTGTACGTTAACAAGATATTCAATTGAAGAAGCTGGGAAGCGTAACCATGCCTTCTCACCAGCGGAAACAGTTCAAGCAAACTGTTATCTAGAGTAATGTCATGTATAGTTGTAACACCCAGATACTACTTTTCGTGTTGTTCCATTGGAGCATGCTGATAATGAGCAAGCTTTTATTTCACATATGAAATCACACCCTCATCAACAATTGCGGTGGTCGACTCTAAACGAGTTATTCGGGAACACTTTAACAGACAGTTGCACAATTTAAGTGAATGGATAGATAATTTTCTCGCAAGACAAAATGTTTGGTTTAGTTTAGCTGCAAAGTGTAGGCAAAGTTTAACCCTCTGTTCTTTTCTCTCACAAGACAAATTAGGTTCACTTAAAGCTCTCAATTAGACATCTTCTATATCTAAATAGGAGAACCCCACTACCTGATTTCTCTCATCATGTAAGCATGCCATCTCAGCAGGTCCACCCATTAGCAATCCATACAAGCTAAATTATGTTGCTCTCAAGTTTCCGCATTACCCTGCCAACTCATCATTTATCTTTTCAGCAGATCACCACCATGGAACGTCACCAAAAAAAAAGTAGTAGTCCAACGGACACACGCTTCCCTCCATCTTCTAGCTTCTGTAACTGGTGGGTTAATTGGCCCTTCGCTCTTCATAAACCGCCACAACATTGGAGGCATATGTTCATGCCATGAATATGTCCAAGGTCTTTTGTTTGGCCACTCCGAGAACTGGTTAGTACTACTGGTGGCCTCCGTGATCCTTTGGTTGGCCGTGACTTCTCTAGTGCATTCGCGATGTCTTCTTTCACATGTCGGCCAAGGAGAGCAACTATGAGACCATCGATCGCCCGGGTGGTGACGGCCTTTATGATCGTGGTTGTGACTAGCGAGGCCTACAGGAAGTTAAGTTAGCTAGAGAGGTCCAGGGTGCAACATGGATCCTTGGCTCTTTGTCTGAATCTATATATTAATTTGGCTACATGCTCCTGGTGGCGTTCTGCAGTCCCAGATTCATTTGATATTTGTGTCCGAGTGCCTTATTTGATCTGTTGTTTGCCATCGGATGACCCTTCTGCAGTTCTATTTCTACACGGTTCAAGTTTGGGATTCCTTTGTACTATGCATGGCGATGAAGCTTCTCCTCATTCATATACAATCTTTGATGGGAAAAGCTACACGGAGGCGCCGCACGCGCATCCTCTCCGTGCGGCGGTTCTTTCGTGTGTGCTTTTCCTAATAGAGAGAGCACATGCATGCATGCATGAAGGAATCTAGTGACCATTAATTGCACATTTTGAAAATTCAAAATGTTTTATCCTCTAAACCGTTATTCCGATTAGTGATCCGTTTACACCGCTAGGTTCGTCTCGACGAGGGCTTCAAAACTATATCTCATGTTTCTAGGTTTTGAGCAACTTTTTTTTCCAGACCAGTTACCAGATTAGCAACATACAGCTATCACAATAATTATACATGGTTATCAGATTAATTTTTACAAATTTTTGACAGTTGTGACATCTAGATTCGGGTGTGACAATTTTTTTTGTCACACCAGTTACAGTTTTAAAACACTATGGTGACCAAATTAGCATCGAACACTTACCATGATAATTGTACATGGTTATCAGATAATTTTGTAGCCGTTTTATACACCTTGCAATAATATGTACAACTAGAAAGTATGAGTTCAACTATTTTCAAGACCTAGGAGATGATATCATTCCATAAAATGTAGTACCATGCAACCTTACATTGGTCTAGAATGGTGTACAGGAAACTGGTAACCAAGTTATTATAATATGGTAAGTGAATGGTAATAATCTGGTAACTACTGACGAAGAAAAAAAGTTGTCGAAACATATCAACATGTGATCTAGTTTCGTAGATCTCGTCGCGACTAAGCCAACGGTGAAAGCGAATTTTAAATCGGATTATTAGTTTGAGAGATAAAACTTTTTTTAAGTTAGACATCGGAAGGAATCTAGAATGACATCATCGCCCACGTCACTGCATGCATGTTAATTAGGAGCCGCCGCACGGGAGGACCAGCATGCGGCGCCGCTGCGTAGTCCTGTCCATCTTTGATTACCCAGTTTATTTCTAGCAGCACTAGAACTTCCAACGTACAGACGGACAATGTTCACATTGCAGGATAAGGGCTTTGCAGAGAATCATGTTGTATATGTTGTAAAGTTTTCCTGTGAAGGTATTTGACGAAACGCTCAACTGTACTTCCATCCGCCTTGGCATAGTTAACATGTTTTCTGTTTTGTTTTACATGGGGTTTTTCTATGGATTGAAGTTGAAATGGAGGGTATATATATAGTCGGGTTCAAACAAGGTGATATGAGTTGTCTGATAAAACAAATAACAAACTTAAGGTGCAGTCAAATTTCCTTTGTGCCTTGGATATCTGTGCAACCAAAAGCTTTTATTGAATGAGCGAATTTTGTCGATGAAGTTCTTCTTACTTCTGTACCACGTAAGTTGGAATTACAATGTTTTATATTTTATTCTTCTTCACTCTCATGCGTGTTAACTTTATTTTCAGAACATATTAACTATAAATTTCCGCAACAACGCGCGGGGCATCCTCTAGTATTAGGAGTTAGCAAGTGTGATGTGTATCACTAGTGTCTAGTCCCTCCGTTCCAAATTATAAGAGGTTTTATATATATCAATATGGACTACATACGGACTGAAATGGGTGAATCTACACAGTGAAACACGTCTAGATACATCCAAATCCGAAAAAAGCTAAAACATCTTATATTTCCGAAAGGAGGTGATACATTATATTGTGCTACTATATGACTGGCCATCTGGCCAAACCGCAAGGAATAAGTACCGTTTGCAATACACAAACATGAAACTATTAGCAATCCTAAGACTAGCCATAGTGGGGAGTAACTTCAACTAGTAACATACACATATTACTAGACTATGTTACTACCCTCATAGTGCAAAGTAACAAAGAGGTGGTGTCATATATGGTCTCATTTATTACTCTATAGACTCATTTTTCTTGAAAAGTGTGATGTTACTACTGTTACAAGTAACTAGCTAAGTTACTCTATTTGCATCGCTCCTCATTAATTACATGCCACATAGGATTTTTTGTTTAGGTGGCATCTATGTTACTAGTGAAGTTACTCCCACTATGTGTAGTCTAATAACCGTAGAACCCATACCTTAGTCTCGCATGTTGGGACAGGAGGAGCATACTCTGGATCCCCAGGCTCCGCAAACCGCGACACAAACTGTGCCATCCCTGCAACCAATCAACAAAACAGCAATTCAACGTTCAGGAAGACAGCAACTCCGCTCCCATCAATCAATCAGAGAATAATAGAAGCACTGATCTCCCCAGCGATTAGTACCCATGCCTGCGCAGGGGGAGTGGGCTAGCAGTAATCGACCGCTTACCCGTGTAGGCCGGCAGCTTGCGCTTCTCGACGGGCGGCTTGTGCTCGAGCGGCGGCCGGGCCTCGAACAGCTTGAGCAGATTCGGCGTGAGCCCCGTCGGGTGACCCTGCCCCATCTGTTCCACAAAAAACAACCAGATCTCAGATCAAAACAAAGAAAATAGTGAAGGAGAAAAGAGATAGGATTCGTTAGGGTTTAGGGGTGGGGTGGAGGGAGCGGTTACGAGCTTGAGCTGCTGGACGTTGGCGCGGGCCACTCCCTTGGGACGGCCC
Source organism: Poa pratensis (assembly GCA_947311845.1). Taxonomy (NCBI): domain Eukaryota; kingdom Viridiplantae; phylum Streptophyta; class Magnoliopsida; order Poales; family Poaceae; genus Poa; species Poa pratensis. Next base: position 3,359,274 of record CAMZMU010000104.1, read on the forward strand.
TGCACGCCGCCGTCCGGGTTACCCCGCATCATCGCGTTGCCGTAGTCGCCCATCGCGGCGGCGGCGGCGGCGGCGAGAGGTTTGCGACTCGCGATGCCAGTACGGGTAGGGGGAGCGACAGAAGAAGGGAGAGGGGTTAAGGGGTGCTTAGCCTAACAAAACACAAAAAAGAAAAAATAAGCGGAAATCCGTACCCACTGCACAAAAACAAATTTGAAAATGCCAAAAAATTCAACATAAAAATTTCGGACATACTTCAAGATATTTATGTTAGCACAAAAAGACCGAGCGTTAGCTCGAGTGGCTGGGGTAGCTGGTGAGCACCCAGCCCGCCAGAGTTCGATTCCTACGGGAAGCGAATTTCTGAGCATCTCACAAGCTGCACTGTTCACCTGTGCACTGTAGTAACACTGTTCACTGAACAGCGCAATAAATCACAGGTGCCTCTCATCGTCCACGTGCCACAGGCGAGGTCGACGTGCCCATCGGTCCCGGAGCGCTGGTCTTCGGATAGGTCTCTCAGGACGTATTAGGGATATAGGTTGTGGGTCTAGTTTAGACATATAGGTAGGGTGTGCGTGTGGTGTGTGTGTGCGTGTGGTGTGCGTGCCTGTATGTCCGATCAGATACTACAACTTGTATTCACAGGAGAGGACTCAAAAAAAAAGTTACATGAAGAAAAAACATTTTTTGTCACATGTGCAAAAAAGACAAATTTGGACGCTCCAAAATGATTTTGTACGGGACATTTTTTTGTCTTTTTTGAACATGCCACAAAAAATATTTTTTCTCCACGACATTTTTTGTGCTAACACGAAATGTTTTAATGTGTATTCGAATTTTTTCTACAATTTTTGACATTTTGAAAAAATATTAAAAATGTTTTACATAATAGGTGCATCTAAACCTACTACCTAAAACGGCACCTCCAAAAATAAGCGTGTTCTTTCTTCTTTTTGCAACCTTATTACTGGGTGAATACTCGTGCTAGATTGCTATGAAACAATAAATATTTTATTTCATGAACCTTATAAGTTATGAGATACACATGTAATGTGGAAAGTCATTTAGTCTCCCGAGCTCCAGTGATCCACTATTTTTAAAAATTCTGAAAGAAAATTAAAAGTATAAAAAATATCTGAAAAATTCCCCATGTTTTCACTGAAGTATATAATAAGCGTGCAAAATTGTAACGCGAAATGTTTTATATTATAGGCTACATATAAATGACAAAAGTTGGAGATTTGAAACTATACATTATTCACTATACTCAAATCTGTACATTTGTATTTTTGCGTAGCTCAATACATAAAGTCTTTTGCATTGAGAAGTTGTACGCTTGTAGGATATATAATTGAGAACATGCAAGTTTTTTGTGCAATTTTCAAATATATTTTTTAATTTAAAAAATAGTGAGATCATTAGAAATCGGGTGCACGAAATCTCTATTCCCTCCTATGTCCCTTTTATAAGACATTTGACAAGTTAGTTTTGACAACTTTATGAAAGAGGACGGAGGGATTACTTTTCAATTACATCGATTGCGCATACGTCTGTGATCGATATGGTCGACTAGAGGGGGTGAATAGGCGACTACCAAATTTTAGATTTTTCTTTTTTAATTACGGCTTTAGCAATGTATAACAAGGTTAACTAGATGTGCACTAGATGATAGCAACCTATGTGATACAAGCAAGATACAAACGTAGCGGAAGCAACAAGTAAAGAATAGAAATAACCGTAAAGTAGAGACACGGAGATGTTTCCCGTAGTTCTTTCCCAAGGGAAGTACGTCTACGTTGGAGGAGTGTGGAGCCACCTAGGCACTCCAATAGCACGGATGTGCTCACTCTATTCTCCGTGAGCCTCATCCGTGGGGGTTTGGCTCATCCACTATGAGGTCGACTTGAAGGCGTTGACCAAGCCGGTACACAAAGGTCGGGGAACTCCACAATGAGCTGGAGCCTCCCAACAATGACCCGGAGCTTCTCGTAACAAGTTGAGGCTCCGAAACGCACAAAGTGCTCCTAGGCTTACAAGCAACCCAAGGAGCAACAAGATCCACAAAGATGATGGGGGAAATGAAATTCCTTCGGTGAAGGTGTAGATCTAGATCTCCTCAAGCACTCCTCAAAGAATCAATGCGATTGGATGGTTGGAGTGGGAGATCTGCTAGTTTGAAGCTTCTTCAACAATGGGGAATGATTTTCGTGTAGCTCCAATGTCTCAAGGTAGGTGAAGGGGTATAAATACCCCTCCTCCAAATCTGCCAGTTGGCAGTCTTCATCCCGCACTGGCGGTACTACCGCTGGGCCAAGCGGTACTACCGCTAGCTGTCTTCAACGCTGCGCCAGGGTCAACGGTCGTCTTCGCTTCGTCCCGCACCAGCGGTACTACCGCTGCCGGTACAGCTGGAGGTACCGCAAAAGGCTTCCGAAGCCTGTTTCGGCGGTACCGGGAGTGGTACTACCGCTGCAGCTCCTGTCGTTGAGGTTCCCAGCCCGAGCCAGCGGTACTACTACCGCTGCTAGTACCGCTCGCAGTACCAGACAAGGAGGCAGAACACGATTCCAGCGGCACTGAGGAGTGGTACTGCCGCTGTGGCCTCCCAGCACAGAACTGGCGGTACTACCGCCTGTCCTGGCGGTACTACCGCTGCTGAGCAGAAACCTCTCAAACAACTTCTTATTAAATTGCCAATACGATGGTGGCAAATAGGTGAACCTGTTCAAACTTATTCAACATATTAGATGCAACCTTTGTATTATCATCAACACCAAAACCTGATTAAGAGCAACAATGCTCTTTCAGCAACTAGTCCCTCCGTTCCATATTACTTGAACCATTTTAGCATCAAGTAATATGGAACGGAGAGAGTATTATGCAACCCTTATGATACATTCGCTAAGCTCTCCCATCTATAAAACTCACCACATGTCTTATCTTTTCTAATTGTATTGATAAAATTGAGAGAGAAATTAGAAACTGATAATTACACACCATCAGTAGAATAAGTGGTACATTAGGTGCAGTTCATATAGAAGTTGCACAATATTTCCCCGTGCTATAAAATGTAACTAGAGGGATTTTGCTTATACCATAATTTTTCTCTCAGATTCTGATAGGACTAGAGCTGATTGGAATGCGGATATATTGGAATATGATCCAAATTGGAACTCAGATCGGAAACAAAAACAATCGAATAAGTACTCTCGTATGCAAATAATTGTATTTCTACCATTCTTTTTGAATGATTTAACCTCTCAGCATTGCAACAAACAACCAGTTAACAAAACAGATATATGATTTAGACTCAACATTTTATGAAATGGTATAAATATAAATTGAAAGTTGAACCATCATTGCACAGGTGCTAGATTCATAGGTACACATACTCGTCAAATGAACTCGTTAACTTAATAACTGCTACTAGACCAAATTGACCTTGACTTTAACACAAAAGTCATATAATCCAACTTCAGTCCAACGGATTATGCTAATTCATTTTTGGATTATTGATCTATAAGTTATTTGTTATACCATATCCTACACCATATTGGGGAGTAATTTCAGAGCATATATCCTTTTCCAACCAATTTATTTGAGCCAGATATGAATCTTTAAATGGATAAAAAGTTTCGGCGCGGAAGAATATCCCTTTACACACACCTAGATCTGCTGGAGAAGTGGAGATGCTCTCTCTACCGGAACCCGTAAAAATGGAACCAGAAAACACGTTTTCCAGTTCCAAAAATGACTTTTACGACATCGCGAAGCTAGGCAAAATAGGTCGCCTAGAAACATAGCGTAAAAAGTTTTTTCCTTTTCTTCATCTTCCCAACGAGTTTATCTGTTATGTACAAACTGAACTCCACCAGAGGAAGCACTCCGGCTCCCATAGCCGTCCTCGCGCGGCTTAGACCCTCATCTGGCTCTCCTAACGCTGGCCTCCCCCGTGGAGCTGCTTCCATGCAAGAGCTTGGCCATGGAGGTGCTCTAGAGAGGTGCTTCCATGTGACCTCGAGCACGACGTCGCCCCACTTAGGCCCTCACCTCTTTTAGCCCTAGCCTTCCCCGCCCCCTCCTGTGGAGGTGCTCCCATGTGGAGCTTGGCCATGTAAGTGCTCCCATGACGTTGCGTACATAGGCCACGGATTTCGCACAAAATCAGTCAAATTCAAACCTCTCGCCGGGAATCGAAGATTGACGTCGAGATCGAGTCTCCTTGTCGTGGAATTAAACTTGGGAGTCGCCGACACCGACGGGAGAGTTGATTCGTTTCGGTTCGTACGACTTGGGACCTGTAAATCGACTCCAAAACTGGTTATATGGGGTAAAATTCGGATCGAGCATAGAATGGTGTGTATTTTTCGACGAAACTGTAAATATTTAGCTTTGACCAGTTTTACGGGATCCGCTAGATATTTGCTCTAGGAAGTTGGATGCGTGTAGGCGCCTTCTACCTCCTAGCCGGGTGGAGACTACTCGTCCCCTTCTCCGCCGGCAAGCAATAATAAGTCGCGTGATAGCGACGGGCCCTCCCGAAGCGCGGACCACCCCTCGCGGCCTCGCGCCTTCTACCTCCTGCCGGCGAAGTCAACAAGCCACCCCTATTCTTCTCTCGTCGAGCGACGTTGCTCTCCTCGTCCCAACCCTGCTGGTGGTTGACTGACGTCAAGTGGAGATCCATCCATCGGAGTTCGTACTCGACATCGGTAACAAACCCTCCCCCAGCTCTGCGTACTTTATTGATTTTGTTCGTCTTCCGCTGTGGCTGTGGCTATAACCTGAATCCGAACCTTTACTGACAGTATTTTCCGACGATTTTCCTATATACGGTTCAGGTTCAGCTGAATCCCGATGCCACACGTGAACGCCAAGGTGTCGGCTGTGGCTGCGACCGCGCCGGGGACGTCGGCTGCGGCTGCGGCACTGCCGAGGAAGTGGGATGGGGTGGACCCGGCGCTGGAGAGGATGGTGCTGCGGGCGTGTCTGGACCAGGCCCCGGAGCGCCGCCGCGTGCGCGAGGCCTTCAAGGACGTGCAGCTCAACATTGACCACTGCCTCTTCAAGGTTCATTTCCTTTCCTGAAAAGTGTTATTGTAATGGGTCAGCAAGGTCTAACTCTCAATGGTATTGATATCGTGGCAATCTTGATGTATGTGGTCTGGATGATTCTGTTTAGTTTAACTTGAGACATACTGTATATGTTACTCCCTCCGGTCTGGAATATGTGTCGTGATTTGCATATGTATTTTGTACTACGGTAGTCCACGACAGTTTTACTGGACCGGAGGTAGTATTTTGGAAGGGCATGTTTGAGAATGGTCTATGTAGCTACATCAAGATAGCTCACCCTTTGTCAGGGCCTCTTTGATTCGCAGGATTTGAGAAACGCATGAATGGAAATATTGCAGGAATAGAATGTCATGACACTTGAAATCCTATAGGAACCAAAAACGCAGGAATCAGTAGCAGGTGTCGTTTGGTTGCACCGTAGGAAAAACGCAGAAAATTTGTATAGAGATGGAGTGCATGTCGTAGTTTTCATACACATAGGAAATTTTCCAAGAGGTCTCACCTCATGTTAGAAATCCTATCCTTTGATTTAAAAGAATTCCAAAGGATTTGTGGAGGATTTGTTACCTTAGGAAATATTCCTATGTTGACTGTTTGATTCAAAGGATTACAATCCTTAGAAATTCCTCTAAAGGATTCCTTTGCCCTTTATTTTGAAGGAAAATTTCCATCCACTCCAACCTCATTTTAGGCCTCCTTTAATTTGAAGGATTTCCGTAGGGTTTCTATAGGATTCGGTTCCTGTGGAATTTTTCCTTTCCTATACGTTTGATTCAAAGGATGCTATCCTATAGGAATCAATCCTGTAGGAATTCCGTAGCATGTTTTCATGGGAAATGAAACATGAGCTCCGACTTCATGTTAAAATTCCTTCGTTGCAATCAAACGTCAATTGTGAGATTTCCTGTGTCCATAGGATCCGAATGGTCATGACTTCCTATTCCTTTGTACTTCCTATTCCTTTGATTTTCCTATCCTTCAAATCAAAGGAGGCCTTAGAATTCCTTTAATCTTCCTGCGACTCAAACACATACTTGATCCAAATTCCTGTAGTTCTCTCATCCTATAGGATTCAGAAGGACATGCCACTCCAATTTTTCCTATTCCTGTGTTTTGAGTTTCCTGCAAATCAAAGGGTAGTGTAGAAAAGCAATCCATAGGAATTTTGGAGGATTCAATCCTTTGAATAAATGGACTCTATAGGAAATAAATCCTATGGGTGGAAATCCTATGCAATTCCTTTGAAAATCCTTTAAATCAGAGAGGCCCTGTTTCCATGCAATAATTTCTCACCTGTCCGTGCAATGGTGGGAGACTGGGAGGTAGTCATATGCCAAAGTCCATTTTGCAAACTAATTACAATCGGTGTTCTAGTTCTACTTAAATAGGATGGTCGGGACATACTACCGAGTTTTGCATTCTTGAAGGTGTAATTCTAGTTTAGGATCGTGATATGGGTTCTGAATACCTGGTCTAAATCAAAGGGAATGTACAAGCCTGCAAAATATTGGGCATCTGGAGCACTATTTATCCGAAGAACTTGCCTATTTATTATGGTAGCAACAAAAAATCAAACCTCAGTGAAGTGGCACACCAATCTTCTGTTAAGTTTTAATGTTATAAGCAATATTCTTATAGTCAATTCCACTCCTACCTTTCTCTTGAGTTCTCTCATGAGGTTTCACATGTGTTCTTCGTCTGCAAAGATGAGAGTGTATCCCGCCATCAGTTATGGACTTACGGTTCCTCCCCTTGTCTTGGCTATTGCTGCCACCTAATATTTTCGCACGCATGTGCAGCCACCTCATGTCCACTGCTTGGCTCTGTAGTATGGTATTGTTCATGCAGTTAATGGCAATGGTACTTCTTATGAGCTAGGATTCACACAGTAGCAATTGCTTAGGCAACAATCATTTATTTCCTAATATTAAATGAGATTTTTTCCATCAGCTATATGATTCTTCCTACCTCCAGTTTGTTAGAGATGATGCGCTATGGGTCTCTAAATCTGAATGCTTCTTTTACTCAAGCCGCTGAAGATATGAGCTGCTTATTTGGTTATTTGGTCCCTAAACTTGTTCAAGTCAGTAAAATTTGTAACATCCAAGCCGGAGTTTGTTGGTAAATGGTAAATATATATAGCATGTCACTGTGGCAGTTCAAACCGCTACTTTATCTTGTGATAAATAAAATCGATGAAGGGGTTCCCACTGATTTTACTTGGGCAGTGTGTGCAGTTATTGTATCATTACCTATTGCTAATTACTAATTATGTCAGGTTTGGACTTTGGCTATGGTTGGGGACCAAATTGAGCAAATTATAAATTTTGAGCACTCAAGCAATACACTTGCTAGTTTAGAACCAACATACACTTTACTAATTTGTATTGTTTTTCTTAGAGATAGATATTTATGTTAGGACTGTCCTCAATATACTTTTGTTACAAATATGTGTGGCTTCCATATGATCTTGTATGTTTATTTCCATAAGCTAATAGTTATGTTGTTTTTGTTAATATAGTCTAGCGTGTTGTGTGTGTCTACTATGTTCTCTGTTGCTCACTGTTTGTTGGTATATTTTCACAATCACTATTTGAAAATCTGGACATGACATACGTAATCATGCTTATAAAATTAAGTTTGCAAATTAACTTGTTTACCGGCTATTATTTATGTTCCAGTGAATACGTCTGACAATTCTATTTGTAGTGAAGTAACACACTATTTTTTTAAAATGTAATCGAATATTCCGAAGCAAATGCACCCCGATTCTCACAGTCACCTTTTGTCTGTTCTTGGGTATCCTGTATTCTGTGTTCTGCTACTTTTGTTAAAGTTTACTGTGCCTTTGATGTTTTGTCATGACATGGATGATATCTCTTAGCATTTTCTCTATGCTGCAGGCACAATACAGTGACATCAGAACAACCGAGGTACTATTTCACAGTGTAGCCTCAGTAATGTACATTTTTATAATAAGTATATCCCTCACTTACCTGCCACAATTCATTAATTTCTGTTACGCATTTGTAATTTTGTATGCAAGACTTTTTAAGGCATATAGAATCGGTCCATCTTTGCTGTAGTGTGTATGCAAAGACTTTTTTAGGCCTATAGAATTGGTCCATCTTCAGAGTAGTGTGTGTTCTTCCTTTAGTTGAGAGTTTTGAGAAGTTGCAGTGTACATAAGACGGCAGGCCGAATGATCTGTTTTGCAAAGAATATTTGTGAAAACGAGCAATATGCAAAGTTTTTTATTACCGTATTGAATAATTCTGTTTAAAATGTATAAGCCAATGCCATGTTGAAGTATATTTGATATCCATTAGTTCCTCTGAGTTTTTTCCGCGGAAACGCAAAAGCTTTGCGTTTCGGTACATTGATAGAAAAGAAGAGTTAATTACACGCTCAAGAGAGAGCGGACACCACCCCATACAACACAACCCACTAGAGTAGAATCCTAGCGAATCAGAGCCGCAAGACCAACCGCCCCAATGCTAGCCAGTCACGGGCCTCTGCTCGGATCGTCTCGAGTAAGCTTGTCGTAGGCGGACGTGCGTTGTCGAAGACCACCGCGTTCCGATGCTTCCAGATCCACCATGCCGTGAGCATTATCAACGACGAGGTGCCCTTTCGGAGGGCCCGGGGGGTGGAGCGAGCAGTCGTAGGCTCGTAGCCCACCAATCCGCGAAGTCGTCTCCGACCAATGGTGGTCGGGCTGTTGATCGGATCCAAGACAGAACCTCGTACCAAATCGTCCGCGAGAAAGGGCAGCCTGTAAGCAGATGCTGCATAGTCTCCAGAATTCTTGCAGCGAGGGATGAAACTACTGCTAGCCGCTTAAAAATTTGAACTAAGCTGGATAGACATTCTAAGATGGTATGCCAGGAATGTTAATTTGCTCAATGGTACTTTAACTCATAAGCCACGACGTGCCATTTGATCCTTTGTTCTCGTTGATTACATATATTCTCTAGGGTTTTAATGTGATATTTTTTTCTTTTGATAGTCATATGAGCTGAACTCCAGAGGTGTCGAGATATTCTCAAAATATTGGTTTCCAGAGAATCATCGCATGAAAGCAATTGTTTGTCTCTGCCACGGTTATGGGGACACTTGTACCTTTTTCCTTGATGGTAGTGTTCCCCTGCATGCTACTTATTTTGAGTTTAAGTTGATGTTTCCCTTTTGCTGTACTTGTTATCTTCATTGTTCTTGCAGGGATTGCTAGGAAGATCGCTTCAGCTGGATATGGTGTATTTGCATTGGACTACCCTGGTTTTGGTCTTTCTGAAGGACTTCATGGATATATTCCAAGTTTTGATACTCTTGTCGACGATGTAGCCGAAACTTTTGCTAAGGTCAAAGGTATTCCACCATTTTATTATTGCTGGTTTCTTGTTCTGTCTATTTATTTATACAAATTATTGGGAAACAGTTGGAATGTGCTACTCCCTCTGATCCCAAAAAAGTGTCGCAGTTTTGAACTTTAACTGGGGTTAGTTCAAAACTGCTGACACTTATTATGGATCGGAGGTAGTATTTGTTTTTCTACTACAAAGATATATCTTATCATTCTTGTTGCTGCAATGTGGTTGCATTGAGTAACTTGGTTGCAAAAGTAGCAACACCAAAATGTTCGGGAACCACCATACATATTGCTGCAATGTGGTTGCATTGATAAACCTACTGCTATTTTTTACTGTTGTTTTTGTTCTTCAATTTGAGGCGTTCTAGAAATTAACAAAAAATATGATGTTCTTGCTCATGGTATCGGACATTGCTTTGCTTTGGTTTTCCATTAAGAAGCTAAATAATCTCTTAATCTCACTTTTATCTGTGGTTATGAAGGAAACAAGTACTCTCCATCTGATATTGTTTGTAACTTTTTAGCTCTATACACACAGATGACAGAACAAGGTTACCCCAGAATTGTTTCTTTAATTGCATACTTTTACTTCGATTTTTACCTGTAGCTCTAACACTTAAATCCCCATTTGGTGGGAAACATTCCTCAGGAAAATCAAATTGACAAGTATTTTCTACCAAATCTAAATAGCTAAACCAACATATATTTTGGACTAGATGGAGTACCTTCCTGTAGAGGAGCAACATCAGTCTAGCACTACTAATATGGCACTGTTTAAGTGTCACTTTTAAAATCTGAAATTGATTGCAAATATTTCCATATTGCAAATCTGTTCAAGTGCTACTGATTTCTTTTGCAACAGTGATATGTGAAAATTGTTTGAGTTGGAACTAAGTATATGCATTACATATACTCCTGTAGCCTCCACATTGCCAAAATGCTGAAAAGTTAAAAAAAGTGAATCTTTTTGTGATAAAAAATAAATTGTTCTATTATTTTTTTCTCATTTATTATATGAGAAATGAACTTGTCTTTCACTGCAATAAGTTCTCTTTAATCATTCTAGACTGAGTTTATATCTGGCATACCTCCTTGTTCTTAATTTTTGCTGTAAGGCAATCCATGGAGGCATGGAGTGTGAATATTACCTGTTTCACTGTACAAGTGCAATTCATATGTTGGCAGGGAATCCTGATTATAGAGGTCTCCCAAGCTTTCTGTTTGGCCAATCTATGGGAGGAGCAGTTGCATTGAAGATTCACTTTAAGCAACCAAATGAATGGAATGGTGCAATTCTTGTTGCACCCATGTGCAAGGTACTTTTACTGCGTTAGATCCTGTCTATGCTTGTTATATTTGGTCACTAATTCACAAAACCGGTTTAATAGATTTCAGATGACGTGGTTCCAGCATGGCCTGTTCAGCAAGTTCTAATTTTCTTGGCTAAACTCCTTCCAAAAGAGAAGCTTGTTCCACAGAAAGACTTGGCAGAATTGGCGTTCAAAGAGGAGCAAAAACAAGAGCAGGTCAGTACCTGTCATACTGCTGACTTCTCTTGGACCCATATTTATATCCCTTATTTGTCTATTGTCTTTATTTCTCTATTTTCGCTATATCTGACTTGGAACATGGTGACAATGGTTAAATTCATGTATATTTTGGGAAGAAGAAAAAAAGATTCATTTAATATTTCATCTCTAGAAGAAAGGGCATCCTCCTTTGTGTAATCGAACAATAGTCTTGTGGTTTAGAGATAATCTTTTTTGTTTTCCCTTCTAGTGTTGGACACATTTATGCTAGTGTAGCTAGTGTATGTACTAAAACAAAATTCAACAGCAGGTTTGTTAGGATAATTATTCGTGCAATAAATTTTTTGGTTAGTATAGAGATTAATTTGTTTCATGGAGAACTTCTTATTCTGTTATAGCTACACGTGGCTTGAAAAGAATGTTTTATTAATTCGCTTCTTTATGCAGTGTTCTTACAATGTAATTGCCTACAAGGATAAACCGCGTCTCCGAACAGCGCTGGAGATGCTGAGGACCACACAGGAGATAGAAAGTCGTCTAGAAGAAGTACGTGTTCTAAATTGCTTTGTTGTAGTTTGTTCTGTTTGTACACGTCATCTAAGTTGTATACTGTTGCTTGTGACATTTCTCATTCTGATATCAATAGCAGTTGCAAATTCATCGGTTCAAACTCTCGAGATGCATGAATTTGCATCAATTCTTTGGTTATGTCCAAGGATTACGAGTCGATGACTCAAAACTAGTCGCTGGGGTATGGACTCAAAGACTAGTCGTGGCAAGTGCTCCGCTAGTCGATATTTAGTTGAGTTGTAGCTATTAAAAGTACTAGTCCCTCCGTTCTGAAATAAGTGTCGTGGTTTTAGTTCAAAGGAATACTAAGTAACTAGGCTACTAATACTAGTATAATACTCTAATAAATATTGAAGGCATGGGGAATGGAGAGGAACCTGAGACTGACAATTGCATCCAGTGGGCAGGGCCTCCACTTCTTCACGAGCCAGCATCCTACAAACAAATGAAAAGTCATCATATTTGTGCCATCGAAGTATCAAACACTCTAGCAGACCAGCACTTGCATAAAAACAATTTCAGCACTCCAACGAAGAGAAATAATACATTAAGCTAGCAAACAAATGAGTTCAACACCACCCAGGTTCAACATGTGTTACATAACAAAATAAGTTCACCATGAGCGTTCGATAGCACAAACGAGGAGCTGTCGGCCGCCGCAATGGTTCTCCGCATCCGCGACGAAGCTGTTCTATGGAACATTGCTGGTGCTTCCATATCATTCAATCCAGGCAGAGTTCTTTTATTTTTCTCCCTTTTTCGCACTAGTCTTGTCTGGTGCCCCTTTTTCCTTTGTTTGGCCTGTACCTTGTACTACTCCCTTCTAATCAATGAATTTAGCAGCTACTCCCACTATAAGATGTTGTAGATATTTCAATGTGGGCTAGATACGGACTGAAATGAGTCAACTTACACACTGATACATGCGATTCGGAAAAAGCTAAAACATGTTATATTTAGGAACAGAGGGAGTAACATTTAAAAGAAAACTATAAACAAATTGTATCAAGCTGTAGCACTGCCAATGCTCTGTCTTCCTGTTCTATTACTGTTACCCTTCTGTGATGTTTAACTCTGTTCCATTTTCCCCATCTAGGTTTCACTGCCCATAATCATTTTGCATGGTGATGCTGATTTGGTCACTGATCCTGCCGTGAGTAAAGATCTTTATCAAAAAGCGAAGACATCGGACAAGACATTGCGGCTTTACAAAGATGCCTACCATGCCATCTTGGAAGGTGAACCGGATGAAGCGATTTTCCATGTACTTGATGATATAACCACTTGGCTGGATCAGCATTCTGCGAAGGAAGTATCATTGTCATGAACTGCACAGATCCCTCTTTTGTCAAGCATCACAGATCCAAAGGTGGGATTCCATTTTTGGTTTCCACTAGATACACAGCCTTGTTTTCTGCTGATTGCAAATGTATTTAGCGTTCATCCGTGGGATGTGATCAGTTTGTATGTAACCGTAAGATTCTTCTTTTAAGAGAACTTAGATACGGCTTCTTTTGGTTTTCTTTACTTTACTCTTTTGAACATGTTTCTGGTTTCTTTTGGTATAAATTCCGTCATTTTATCAATTTATTTCAAGGCTAGAAAAAAAAGGTAGCCCAAAGAATTTTGTTTGGTCAGTTTAGCTTGTGCAGAACTAAAGATCATGTTTTAGCTTTACTATTTAAAGAAAGTGGGTATATTTTACTTCCATTTCTCGTTTTAAATATTCTCCAAGAAAACAACACTTTGGGGAGGACCACATGAAATATTTCCGACTCAACGTTTTAGCGTCAATTAATATGTGAGGGAGGAATTACTAGCCAACCCTCGCGCCATGCGTCTGAGGGTGTGAATTGCATTTTTCTCAAATTACAAGGCGCTTGCATTTCTCTGCTTAAGAGTATCTTCAGCAGGCCTACAATTGCTTAAAGCGCGCTGAGTGATGAGGGGTCAGTGGTAATGTGGTATACTATTCTGTAGTAACTCCATCCTGTGAACCCTGTGCGCGACCGTCCGGACAGTAGCCTTATTCTAGTTACTCCATCCTGTTGACCCGTGTGTGACCGTCCGGGAAGTAGCGCTTTGGAACCCAATCTCGTCTGATCCTGCACCTGGAGAGGGGCGATAAGAATTTTGGGAAGCGACTGCTCGTGTTCACATTCATCGCCATTGACTCCTTTGACTTCATCACCATGTCTGTCAAAACCGCCAAGCACGTTGATGCTACTACCTCCACCAAGACCACGGCTCCTATGTTATCGCCGTTGATTATACCATCGGCCTACTCGTACATGATTCTTTTACTACTGTTAATTCTCGATATTGTTATTGCTTATGTAGTTGAGGTAGATGTGGCAGGTTATTTCTTACTGTTCTGTTGCATGTCCACGATAGTTAACACAGATCATTTTGTTAGATAAATTATGATAGTTGCCAATTATTTTAACAATGTTTTTGTCCTATCTCACCAAAATAAACGTAAATGATTGTTTACTACTACATTTTTTAACGGGAAGAGGGCCCCGAAGGACCCTGAAAGCTGCATTAAACCATCAATGATTGCATACATTTTACATAAAGGACGTCAGAAATAAAGAAAATTACAACTTGGCCCCAGTTTTACACGGTTTTCGAAAACACAGTCCAATTCTAGTCTTCGTCCATTCCTTCTCCACCCGATTCTCATCGATGCATATGAACACAGTCCACCCCGCACGAGCAGAACAACGAAGTACCCCTAGATCTAGAGGCGTTGCACCAAGTTTTATTGGTAGGGGAGGAGGGGTGCCGTCGCTGACCCACGCTCCAGCCTCTGGAGCACGGCCATCCGCGGTATAACCATCGCCAGCCGCGAGAATATTCATACAAGTTTGGCCAGAACCACCCCATCGGCATGACGCCAGATCAGCCCGAGACACGCTAATCTAAACCTAACTAGTACTACGGACAAGAGGGGCCGGCCTTCTCACCTACATCCAATCAGGTCGGCAAACCGCCGAGGAGGGGTAGGGGGTGGGGGAAGAGCCGGGGCGGCGGAGAGGACTCTCAAGCATAGCTAGGGTGAGTAGGGAGAAATGAGAGAGGAGAATGAGAGTCTCACATGCTACATTCTTCTAGAACTGTTAGTTTGTTGTATTTTAGCCTACACTAAATTTGAAGTTTTTAAACGACTAGCCCTTGGTGGCAATGATATAGTAGAAATCTGACTTTGTGAGAATTCCCGAAAATCTGCCCTGACGGACTCGAACTTAGGTTTCTAGGTTTGCCACCGCGCGCCTAACCGCTGGGCCACTGCCCCGTTCTCAAATTTGAAGTTTTTTAAAATGTCCACTTTTCACCACATCCAGATCCACCAATTTTTTATTTTCCTGAGCATAAAATATAACAATTTTTGGATTAAGTTTTTGCACACTAATAGAGTTCATTATTGTCTACACCCAGATTTTTTGCCAGATTTTTCGAATCTTGCAAATGCCATTTTCGTTTTTTCTTCAAAAAACGAACTCCCTAGACCTCGGAAGCCATTTGTCCACTCTCAATAAGAACCTTCTACTGCCGTTTGCTCCAACTTATCTGGACACTACTTAACAAAAGGGAAGAAATAATAACTACACTAACAAATAAAATGACCGGCTGCATCTTGCACAGCTTGCCGGCGAAGCAACGGCCGATCGAGATAATATAGCCCAACTACTTCTACTAATCACTTGGTCAAGATGATATATTCAATTGACGGGCGATTCAGGTCGGCGTTCAGCCATGACGTCACCAGAATTATATGCAGCATCCGACGAATTACATAATTGATAGTAGTTCTCTGAGAACTGAACTCTCACAGCTGGCACACTGATTAAAAACAACCAAGCCACTGTTAAGGGCATCTCGTTTGGTGCCCCAGGATGAAAAAGGAGACGTCCTGCGGCCAAAATGAGTCCTGGGGAGAGCAATTTCCCAGCCGCACCCTACCCCAAGACCCCCAAGACGAGCAAGTCAAAAAAAAAAAACCAACGCCGGCCGGAGTCGGCCGGAGCTCGCGCCCGACGCCATGGCCTCGTGGACGGCCTCCACATGGACACCGCCGGGACCCCGCGCCCCTCCTACTTCCCCGCCGGCCGTGGGGCAAGTGGGCGGCCGAGATCCGGCGCAGCCGTAGCTGCTCCCAGCACACGCCACGCCGGCGCCGACGCTTCTCCCGCTCCAAGGAAGCACAGGTCATCATCCTAGTCGATGAGGAGCAAGTGCACGCGTCCGTCCCCGCCCACGAGCTCGAGATCGAGCAGCTCGCGAAGCGGCAGAGGACAGAGGACGGAGCAGGGCGGGAGGAAGGGCGTAGCCGGGCGGCGAGCCGGGCGGCCACGCGAGCTCGAAGAGGGCGGAGCAGGGCGGCGAGCCGGCGGCCACGCGAGCTCGAGGATGGGCGGAGCTGGGCAGAGGAGGGACGGCGCGAGGGACGGCGTGCCGGAGCAGAGGAGGCGCGGCGGAGGGCGGAGGGAGGGGCGGCGTGTCGGAGTGGAGGGAGGGCAGAGGAGGGGCGGCGGAGGTGCCGGACTGGGAGGCGCTATTTGTGTTCCTGGGGGGCATGACTGGGAGGATTTCGGCGCTATTTGGGCCTCTGGCGCTAAAAAAGTGTTCTTGGGGGCACGGCTGGAGATACCCTAAGCTTTGGTAGCGGCGAGAATACGAGGATTTGGACCGGTGTTATTTGTTTTGAATTTTGCTAACTAGTACTCCCTCCATTCTAAATTATAAAATGTTTGAGTACTCTGAAATGAGTATGAGTGAATCAACACAACAAATCAAGAAAAAACTAAAGGGGCCTATATTTGGAAATGGGGGAGTATTATTTGTCCAAATTTAGTCACACCTCAGTGATCTAACTGCATTCCAAGAGGTGTAACTCTAGCAAAAGGTGTATTGAACTTTTTTGTTTGTAGATTTCATGTGAAAATATGCGGAGATGAGAAAACATATAGTAGAAGTGTAGGACAGGGATAAATGGAATGTGTGTCTTGTGAAGAGAGCGTGTGGCTTGTTGTGGGTGACGAACGGGTCAGGAACCAGACATGTGTCTATTTTGGGACTGGCTGTTAAAGTTTCCCTTAGCCTTCAAGACTACGGACCAAGAGACCAGTGGCGTAAAATTCACATTTTTTTTGGCGGATTAATGGCTTTATTGATAAAGTTATACAATCTCGAAGAAATGAGGAATAAAAGGGAAAGGGTTGTAATCATCCGGGGATCTCACGCTCGCGTCGACGCGTGTCCAGCCTTATCTCTTTCCCAACCACACACCCCGCACCCTGTCCTCTCTTTCTTTCTGTCTCGTGCTTTTCCTCATCACGACCATGGAGATGCATCCACACTCCGGCCGCCGCCGCGCGCGCCTCAGCGGCGAAGTCGCCGCTCCCGCACGCCACCACGGCAAGGCCGCCGAGCCGCGCGCCTCCCCGACCCGGCCGCCGCCGCGAGCCTCCTCGGCGAGGTCGCCGCCCCCGCGCGCCTGCACGGCTGGTGGCTCTTCGCCCACCCCACGATGCGGGAATCTCCGGCAGCTCCTCGCCACTCCGGTGCAGCGAATCGGCGGTGCGAGTTTGGCGAGCAGCGGTCTAGCGGCGCCACCAGGCGCTTCCGCCGCCGTGCGCTTCCACACCCGCAGCCCCGCACGTACTCCGGCCGCTGCAGCACCACGACGAACTTTTGGCGCCGCATCGAGCTCTGCCCGACTGAGCCCCCAACGCGCCACCGTACTGGGCCCTCGAGCGCCGCCCCAAGCTCCTGGAAAAAGGGGATCGGCAGGAGAGGGAGGAGGTGGAGATGTGGTCTTCGAGCATGTGAAGTGGTCGTGAGTTCCAACGGCTGCGACCGCCAACCGCGAGTTGCGACGGCGGCTACCCGTGAGATGCGAGGTCGGTGGCCGGTTTGCTGAACACCGCGGGGCGGCAACGCCGGCGGCACACCCGCGTGCGTACTGACAACGGTGGTCAGCATTTGGTTTTTTTTTGCTATATGTGATGCAATTTTTTGTAGCGTTTGTAGCAAAATTGTTTCACCATTGATGCAAATCCACATAATGATTGTAGCAATTTTGTCCCATCAGATGATGTAATTTTTTAATGTCATGCAAAATTTTGTAGGGTTTGTAGCAAAATTACTTTCTCCATTGATGCAAAACCACAAAATGATTGTAGCAATTTTGTATCATCAGATGATTGTAGCGACGATGCTGCTATCACCGACGACGGCGGTGATGCTGCAAGCGGATGCTATCAACGTCTCGCGACGTTGTTATCGATGAGCCGGCAATGCTACCCAACGGCGCATGCGTCTCGCGACGTTGTTATCGACGAGCTGGCGATGCTACCCGACGGCGCATCCCATTGCTACCGATGATTCCGTTGCAAATCCACATAAAAAGGGTTGTAGCACAGATTTCTAGGGCTTTCAATGCATGGCGGCAATGCTCCCGATGGCTCATGGCATTGCTACCGACGTTGCTACGATGAGACGGTAGCAACGTCGCGAGAGACGTTGCTACCGGTGTGCGGTGTTGCTACCGACGGCACACGGCAATGTTATCGATGGAGCTCGTCGTTGCTACTGACGAGCCATTATGCTACCGACGGTATTTGGCAATGCTACGAGTGGATGCTACCGACGTCTCGCGACGTTGCTACGATGAGCCGACGATGCTACCGATGACACATGACATTGCTAACGACGAGCCGACGATGCTATCGGGGACGCGCGATGTTGCTACCGATGACACGCAACAATGTTACCGACGGCGCATGTTTTGCTCCCTAAAAGTATCTACGATGGTGCGAAATCTTGTGAGTTTCTGTAGCAATTTTGTGTCTCCGTTTGATGCAAACCTATGAATTGATTGTATCACTTCTTCACGTGACGTAATTTTCTTAATGTGGTGCAAAATTTTGGAACATTTGTACTAGCACATTTTTTACTTTTTTATGCAAATCTACATAATGTTTGTAGCAAATTTCGGATTCATTTTTTTTTGGATGTGGTGCAAATGTTTGGAAGTATTGTAGCAAACTGATTCTCCTATTGATGCAAATCCACAGATCATTTGCAATAATTTTCTTTTCTGATACATTTTGGTGCAAATGTTTGGAAGTTTTTGTAGCAATTGTTTTTTTTATTTTTGATGCAAATCCGTAACACGTTTGTAGCAAGTTTCTTTGTGTTGTCGAAGAAGCGCGACTTTGCTACCGACGGCGCGTGGTGGTGTTACCCATGGTGCGCAACGATGCTACCGACGGTAGCGACGATGCTCCCAAAGGAAAGCGGCGCTGCTACCACGGTGTAGCTACCAACGGTGCGCGGCGATGCTACCGACGGTAGCGACGATGCTCCCACGGCAGTGTTGCTACCTACGGTGCACGACGGCGCACATTTTTGAAGCAATTGTTTTTTATTTTTGATGCAAATCCGTAACACGTTTGTAGCAAGTTTCTTTGTGTTGTCTAAGAAGCGCGACTTTGCTATCGACGGCGCGCGGTGTTGTTACCCATGGTGCACGGCTACCGACAGTAGTGATGCTACCGACGGCGCGCAATGTTGCTACCCACGGTGCACAACGATGCTACCGATGGTAGCGACGATGCTCCCAAAGGAGAGTGGCGCTGCTACCACGGTGTAGCTACCAACGGTGCGCGGCGATGCTACCGACGGTAGCGACGATGCTCCCACGGCAGTGTTGCTACCAACGGTGCACGACGATGCTCCCCAACGGAGCGGCGCTGCTACGCTACCGACGTTAGCCGGCGAAGCTTTGGCGGCGTCTTCTCCGGTGACGTGTTCTCCGACGATCTTCTCCGGTGACCATGGTGCTGCTGCATCGGCGACGCCGCGTCCTGATGTTCTCTAATGTTGCCAGCAAGGTCTCATCCGTCTCTTTTGATGCAATTTTTTGATGTGGTGCAAATTCTTATAAGCTTTGTAGCAAAAAACTTTCGCATTTGATGCAAATCCATAGAACAATTGCAGCAAAAATTCTGTTTTCCTTTTTTTTTTCTCTTCTCCTTCCTCCCCTCTACCTCCTCTCTCCTCCCGCAGCCCGCCTCCACATCCCGCACGATTGCCGTTGGCTGCCCTCGCCGGGCAGCACCTGGCGAAGCTAGCAAGCTAGGAGGCAGGTGGCGGCTGGCTAGCTAGCTACTAAAGCAATAGATCGATCGATTCATTGAGCTAGGTTGTACAGAATACTAGATCGATCGATGCGGTTGAGATAGCTTGTGCAGAGTACCAGATCGTACGATGTCTGGTCGTACGCGCGGCCCCGCCCAGCTGTTCGCGCTCACGTCGGCCGTCCGCTGCTCCGACGAACCTCCATTTCCCCGCACGATTTCGCCAGGATTTGACTGAAAAAAAGAGCCGTGGTGAAATACGGCTCAGATCTCGCCGGAATTGAGACGGCACGGTGGGAGTTGGTCGGATTTCGCAAGCCATCCGGCGGCGGCCGTCGATGCGGTGCTGCGCCGCCGCTCCTGCCCCCGTCTTGCCGCTGTGCTCCCTCCGTGGTGCCGTGGATGCGGGGATGCGCGTGAGCCTGTCGCTGCTTCGTTTTCCTGTTGCGGGTCGTTTTTGCTCGGGAGGCAGACGTTGTTCCAATCTGACGGTCCCCTCCGTGCAGATCGGACGGCTGGCGACCCGGGGATCGGACGGAAAGATCTCCCGGGGGACGCCTAGTCCTGTCCGGAATAAAATTGACCCATAAACATCTCCCTATGTCCTTTGTAGCTTGCTTTGCAAATTTGTGGGCAACTTCATTGGCCTCTCTCCCAACACGTGCTAACATAAAACAAGCAAAGACTCTACTCAGTTCCGTCACCTCGTGGAATATGGCAGCCGTATCAGCTTGATCAAATTCGCCTGAGTTCCAAAGATTCGACAATACAAGTGCATCGCTCTCCCTATAAACTTAGGCTTTCGAAGGGCTTTAGTTGGGGATAAATGGGATATGTGGTCTCATTTATGTACTAAACTAATGAATATTACTCTCACTAATGTTCCGGATAGCTTCCGTTGGAAATTGACACAAAACGGGAGTTTCACAGTAAAATCGATGTATGAGGATTTGATGAATGGCCATGCTAGATATTTACAAACATACTTATGGAAATTAAAGATACCACTGAAAATTAAAGTCTTTATGTGGTTCCTTCGTAAAAAAGTCTTGCTCACTAAAGATAACTTGGCAAAAAGAAATTGGAAAGGCGACTCTCATTGCTCCTTTTGTGGGAGTAGAGAAACCATTGATCATTTATTTCTATCCTGCCCTTTTGCAAAACTTGTTTGGCGTATTGTCTTTTGTTCCTATAATATTCCTCCTCCTGCCAATGTCACTAACATGTTTGGAATTGGTTGAATGGGACGGATAAAAAGACCAAGGTTAGGATTCGTATTGGCGTTTCAGCTATTTGTTGGTCTATATGTAATTGTAGGAACAACCTTGCTTTTAATAGGAAAGAAACTTTTCATGTCTTACAGGTTATCCATATGGCGGTGCACTGGATTCAACTATGGGCTTTCTTGCTACCTTCGGACCAGCGGGACCTTATGGTGTCTGGATGCACAAGGCTCCTGTTGGTGGCACATGATTTTTTCTCCCAGCATACGTGGCAGCATTTTAGTCGACTTTTGTAGTTTACCTTCTGTTGTCTTAGTGCTGGTCCGCTCTTTGTCTCACTCCTTTGTGGTTTGCTGAGATGTAATCTTGAACTACAGATACGATCAAACTTTGTAATAATTGGCTGTGTACATCACTCGATGCAGAGGCTAAGATTAATAAAATTCTCTTTTCTAAAAAAAAAGTGCATCGCTCTCAACAATTATTCGGTGATAACCCAGCTCGGCTGCAAACTTGACTCCATCTCTGATCGCAAGTGCTTCCATAGTACGTACGCTTTGAGCTCTAGCGTACCAGAGAGCGCATCCTCTGATCAAGTTTCCGGCCTGGTTTCTCGCCATCAATCACATTTATTAATCTTGTTGTAGGCAATAGAATAATATGTGTGTATTACATGTGTTAAAAATGCATGTATATGAGATTTAGAGTATAAACATGAGGTCTAATTTGGTTGTAAAGTTTTCCCTAAAACCAAGCATTTGAACACTAAATCATTGGCATGCATGACCAACCAATACTTCAGATTCAACAGAGGTCTCTCTCTACCTCTTTTTTATACGCTTCAAAATTAGTGCAGTTTTTAATATTGAAGGATATAAAACTACACTTTTTGCTAAACCCTAACACCTCAAAGTTTTAAAACTCAAAAACCACAGTTTTCTTAGAATACTACTCTCTCCATTACTTGATTTAAGGTGTATAGTTTTTTAAGAAAAATCCATAATATAAGGTGTATTAGCTATTTATGGACAATTTAACCCATCAAAAAATGAGACCTGGTCTCAAAAGAGGAATTTAACGGGTTTTATTTATTTTGTGCTTATTAAGAACTCATCTCGCGATTTTTTCAAGAAAAAAATGAGTCTATTATATGCAAAATATACATGTCTTAATATTCGTGCAGAAAACTATACACCCTATATTCAGAATCGGAATGAGTATATAGATATTTTGCTCCCACCCTGACCGTTAAATCCTTCCACTGCTACGGAGTACGGCAGAAATATCATATTCCAAGTTTTGCATGTTTTCCACAAAATCGACATGCGTTCTCACTTGAGACATGCGTGTCCACACCACTGAGCCATCGAAAGACTCCACTAGGCGGCGAGTTGGCTAACAAATGTGTAACACTGACTACTTGTGACTAGATTATTTGCCGTGAGAAGGCCTGCAACGCGTCGTCGCTATCGTCATCGTCTGCGTCTGCGCCTGGAAAGGATTATTATATATTATAGAAACAAAAGAAGACGCGGTGAGCACGTCAACAGATAAACTAGCACTTAATATATTTTTTATTTTTTTATTTTTTTTTGCACAAGGGAAGAGGCCCGAAGGCCCCAGAAGCTGTATTAGTCGGCAGGAACAATTACAAAGAGGACCCAGATCCAAACAGGATTAACAGAGGAGTCCTCGGATTTTTCAAGAAGGACCTTGAAATGAAAATTAGGAAAGCCATCAAGTCCTTCCTCTCTGCCGCTGCAAGATCCAGAGCAACGACCACCACGACCACCGCCGGCGACACCGGGGAACATGCCACTTGGGCCACCTTCGGCGTGGGATGCCGCGCACAGATCGAAGATCCTCCATCTTGGCACTTCTTTGGCCTGGAGGAAGAAGAGACCGTGATGCCTCCAGCACATCACGACGCGGAGTGGCTGCTGCTGGCCAAGGATCACGGCGGCCGACTCGACCGTCATGGATGAACTCCGCAGGTGCACAGCTTCGGACGAGCGCAGGCGCACGTCCAGTCTTCCCCTTCTTCCAACAGAGCAGTGCCCGACGCCGAGCTTCTCCTCTCCCTCGCCTCCTCGGCCGGCCAAGAGGAAAAACGTAGCATCCAGCTCGCTCTGCAGAAAAAGCTTGCACTTATTAACAGAGCCCGCCCCGGACACCTCACAAGTCCTCCACCATGGAGGAGCAAGAGAGGAGCACGGCGACGGCCGTCCGCCGGCGTGCGCGACCGACAGAGCAGCAGAGCCCACAAACTCGACTTTATTGACAGAGATCCCTGCGCCGAGTGCACCCACCTGTGAGAGCCCCTGCCACCGGAGCATCACAGCAAGCAGCACCAAACACAGGCCTCGCCGGAACCAGCCGAGATGCTCCGACGAACTACTCCAAGACAGCACACAGGCAAAACACCACCTAAAACTAAACCTATCTACTCCGGCGCCTCCCCTCCGCCCATCTCGACCGGCGACGCCGGCAAGAGAGGCCTCGGGTCGGCCCGGCACTTTCAAGAAGGCGCTCAGGTACTGTAGCGAAGAGAGAGAAGAAGAGGAAAGGAATGAGCGCTTCCCGTTCACCCACTAGCACTTAATATGAGGGAGAGAGAATGTGAGAGGTGCGTGCACTGTTGGGTGTGATAAGCATCATCTTTTTTTATTTTTTTGGCAAACGTGATACTATGGATTATCAACTACTCCATACCTATTTATAAACAAAAAAAAGGAGCCATCAGATTACGTAAATTCGAGGCATCACCGGAGATGGTTTTTTTTTAGATAAAAAACATGGAAATGCACGACTTTGAATTAACAAAGCACAGAGTGTCCAACGGCAAATATAATATGCTGATAAACAGTTTACAAGTAACAGACATCACCGGAAACATAAGATAAAAAAATTAATAGAATAACCGTGTGTGCCCTATGCTAAACCCCAACGACACTAACAAGACCACAAAGGCAACACGAGGCCAAGGAGATGCACCGCGGAAATAGATCAAGACGGCATCTTCACCAATTGGGCACACCTAGACCCTGAATCCGCCGTCATCGCCTCTGGAAAGGGACTTGTGTGCCTCGCCCAGGATCGAAAGACGCCGTACCGTCAGGAGGCGAGGAAAGTTCACCCGAAAACACTGCGGAAATATGTACAAGGTTGCGGGAGCGGAAGAGAGCAGAAAACGTTCAGGGGGCTCCATCGGACAACCACCACCGTCAGAGGGTTGACAACAACACTGGACCCAAGCTGCCAGACGAAGACACACTGAAGAAGAACCGACGAAAATGGCAACCACACCATCGCGGTTGACATGTCGTAGAGGGGAAAGGCTCCTCTCGCCCAGGCTCGAGGGCGCCGACCCAACACCAAACCAGGCTCCCTCCAATGAACACAGTGATATATCGTCGCCAAACATGTCAAGCCGCCACGGCTACCTCCACTTACGCACTGCTCGAGCACCACCCCTACCCCCAGGAAGGGGAGCGATGTCGGATCACCGCATCCGTCCGAAGGGGGAACTTCACCAAAGCAGGAGTGTGTGTGTGTGTGTGTGTGGGGGAGGGGGGAGGGAGAGGGGACAGATACCTCAAGGAACGCCTTTGAGAAGGAGCACGACGACCACGTGCGTCGCCGTCCTCGTGACCATCCCGCTGGCCAAGGGTCTCCCCCGGTATCCAAAGTCCCTGACTCCAACCACCCTGCACGACACCAAAATCCGGCGAGAAGGTCACATGTTATCCAGATCTGGCAGGGAGACGAGCTGAACGAGCAAGGGTGGAGCTTCTTCCTCAGATCTAGAGCCAGAACCGGTGGAGTGGCCCCACGCCGCGACCTCCAACCGCCAAACCCTCGCCGCCCACGCGGCCAAAGGAGAGAACAACAAGTACCACTGACGACACCAATCGCGGGGTCGACGTCGTCCCATCCGACCGGGGCTGCCCCGGCATTCCAGAGCCCTCCACATGAGGTGAGCGGCGAGAACCCCGCCGCCACCTTCATACCCCCCGAGTCGCCTCCAGAGGGGCGAGGCAACGTGAGGGAGGGGGAATCGTTCTGGTGTACCTGCTTGCTGCAGATGGTTATGAGCTGAAGCAATATAAATCCAAATAACTCTTCAAATTTTCTAAAGTAACTAAAAAGACAACTAGCATTATAGGCTGGAGATCGACAAATATATAATTCACGCCGGTAGAAGAAACCAATTTTTTTCTTTTTTTTTGCAATTCGTGAGTTTTATTGACTTTGTCTTCTCTAGCTACATAAACACACTCTAGCCACAAGCAGTTACATATATACGTGTACGTACAGCAGTCACAGGCCTGTGTTTTGTCGGGAGGGGCATTCATCAACAAATAAACCAATCAATCGATCTCTCTTCCTAGTTAATTAACTATTCCAACAACTAATGTACTACCGCGTATGTCTGTCCGTATATGCAACAAAAACCTGTACGTATTATACAAGGCAAGCGTATACACATACGCTACGGCCGCGTGCACGTACACGTACACGCCATGGTGGAGCAAAGAGCTGAGCTATAGCTTAGCTTAGCAGAGGAGCGACTCGACGAACAGGTCGTCCCGGGGCTCGTCCTTGGTGCGCCGGAACGCGCCGCCGTACCCGGCCGAGGGGTTGGTGAGCATCTCCAGGGTGTAGGGGCAGCCGGCCGGATGGCCCCCGAGCTCTCGGATGACGACGACGTCGGCAGCGCGCGGCTGGCGCCGGCGCCGCGGCCGACCGGCACGTCATGGTTGTGCTTCCCCTCGTAGGTGGTGATCACCGCGCGGTTGTCTTGCGCCGCCCGCTCCACGTGCTTCCGCACCGGGCAGCCCACCGTAGTGCACTTGTAGTAGCTCCTGGGGTTGGGGTTTCCCTTGACAACCTTCTGCCCGTACTTCCTCCACCTGAAGCCGTCGTCGAGTATGTCTATGTCGCTCAGCGTCTGTACCACGAGCCTCGGCTCGCGGACCGGCTTGCCGCCGGCGCCCGCGCAGCCGGAGCTGCCTTCGTTATCAGCATCCTCCTTCCAGCGCTTGGCTTGAGGCTCGGCGCCGTCGCTGCGCTGAGACCCGTTGTCGGCCTCGTCGTCACCGAAGGTGACAGAGGAGTGCTCGGGCGTCGCGCCAGAGTGCTCGGGGCCGTTGGCATGGTCCTCCGCGACGACGGCCGCCGCACAGCTCGAGGAGTTGCGGCGCGTGGAGAGCGGCTTGGGGTGGTCGTGCGCGCCCTTGTAGACGATCTGCGTGACGCGGCCGTCGGCGAGGGACCGCTCGACCTTCTTCTTCATGGAGCAGTTGGTGTAGGTGCACTTGTAGTAGCTCCGGGGGTTCTCGCTCCCCTTGACCTGCTTCTGGCCGTACTTCCTCCAGTTGTACCCATCCTCGAGCTGCTTGTTGTTGCCGCCGCCGCTGCTCTTGTTGCTCGCTGCCACGACGCTCTTGCTCACTTCTACCACTTGCTGTTGCTGCTGTTCCTGCACAAGCATACCTCGTGTGAGCTACTGCATACTGTAACAACAATTAAAATTAGCTAAATAACGAGGATTATGTGTGTATGTACCTTGAAGGAAGGGAAGGAATTTGTTTGGGAAGTGGCGGCGTCGGAGTTGACCGCGTGAAAGGAGAAGTCAGTGAAGGCGTTGTCTCCTATGCTGAGCTGCTCTTGCTGAGAGGTGATCAGATCAGCGCTCGCCTTCCAGTCGTATCTCTGCGCAGGGATCGCACCTGTGGTCGGGGACGCCAAGATCTGATAGAAATACAAACGGAGCAGCTCAAATCAGCTCACGTGCTACTGCAAACAGTTACTAATCAAGAACAGGAGAAGGGAGGACGCTTACATTAGAGTAGTTGAAGAGGACAGGGGAGTCGAGCAGCTCAGCAGGGCTGAGACCGGCAGGGATGGAGAAGTAGGAGAAGGGCGAGCCCGGCGGCGGCGGCGAGATGGGCAGGTTGGGCGGCTGCGCGGACTTGAACTTGGGCACCCCGCCCCTGCCGCCCCGGTCGCCGGCGCCAGAACCGGATAGAAGCTCAGTGAAGGACGTGATGAACGGCGGCGGCGTGAACGTGAAGGCTGTTGCGTGGTCCAAGCTCCCCGTGGAAGACGCCATGGCGATCGGCGGCCGGAAGGTGGGAAGGGATCGAGGGGGAGGTGTGATGTGAATGGAGGTCTCAGGACAGGAGTGGTTGGCTTAAGTAGCTGCCGGTAGTGGGCAAGAAGCACCCACTTCACCACTTGCGAGTTGCGACAAGCGTGAGGACTGAGGAGGATTTCTGCTCGCCGATAACGTGGGCTAAGGGTGTCAGTGGACGTAGAGCTCAGATGTGAACGTGGTTTTTAGGGGGTGTTTCCGCGAAAGGGGCAGCGGGGAAGGTCAAAGCTCGTGCGGCTTTGACCAGTCAGCCATGGCGGCGTAGGTTCGAGGAAGAAGGTCGAGAAGGAGAAGTGGGCGTTTCCGAGAAGGCGAGGCCGTGTGGGTCCCGCGAGATGAGGGGTGGCCTGGCGTGTTCCCATGCTTTGTTCGCGCCTGAGCCTCAGCTTTTTTCGTCGGGGCTTCTCGAAGATATTTTTCTAGCGCCTTATCTTAATCGGTGGTGTATTTTTTTTAAACGAATTCAACTAAGCTTGTATTTATTAATGATTTTGGGCTAACCGATTTTTTTGCCTATGATGTCGCATCAGCGTTCTGCTTATGATGACGCCGTAAGATACAATCATTGCGAAAGGCCTACTAAGATGAATACATGATATATCCTTCAAAACAATGATGAATACTCACTCCGTCCCAAAATAACTGTTTTAAATTTACCTAAAAGTGGATGTATCTAGACATGAAACATGTATAGATACATCCACTTTTGTACAAATCTAAGACACTTATTTTTAAAGGAGGGAGTATATGATATAAACAGGCTACAAAAATTTAAATAATATATTTTTGCTGAGCTGAGTTAAAACGAGAGAAGAGAAGTGGGGTATAAATTAAGAGTTAACTACAACACGTACTAATTCAGGAGAGTGTAAACTAGGTCAGGTATTGATAATTGGGTACATTTTTAGTCTATACCTGTTTGAGAATGTTGCCGCTAAATGAATCCTATACAAGTTTTTGCCATAACACCATTTAGTTCCGATTTAGCCCACTATAACTGTTGGGAGGGTTGCCAATAGCCCGCTATTTAAAACATTAACTAATATACATATAGACATTAAATGGTACATCTTCATAACGGACTATTATACATATACATGACAATGAACTCGGCCAGAACTTGTTTTACCATTATCTTTGCTCGAAATCACCATTACACCATTGCTTGGCCACTAGTAGGGAAAAGTCTACCCCTGACGCACGGCTTTTGTCTACTGCTGACGGGCGGGCGCCCGTCAGCGCTATTTCGTCAGTGGTAACTCGTACCACTGACGGGCGCCCCGCGCGTCAGCGGTAGCTCCGGTACCACTGACGTGCGTGTGAGCCGCACGACAGTGGTATATTAGCTACCACTGACGCGCGCCTCGCCCGTCAGAGGTAGCCGAGAGTCGCACGTCAGCCGTTTTTTCTGTCCGAATATACGCCGCCCGTCAGCAGTACTCTACCCAGCGTATATATACGCGTATACAGTTGGCAAATATAGTATAAATTCACAGTATGAATAATGAAGTAGTACAAATAGACAAGTATAAATCACGCATGCATTACAAACCGACAAATATATATACCACAAAGAGTGATCAAATATTGTATCATACACAAATACATATCGATAGTTTAAGCTCGTCGCAAAGGTTTCGAAAGCAAGTCTACTATCATCTAAACTACAGTACAAAAGAATGACAATGACGATGAGCAAGGAGGGGATGACGATGAAGTTGGACTTCATCCGTTTCTTCCTTTCTTTCTCTCTAGCTGGTGGTTCGCCTCCGGTCTAGTCCTGTAGCCCTAACTTTTTGATCTCTCTGCACACAAGACACACGGATAGAAATATTAGGCAAAAAGAAAGCAAGAGTTCTAATTAACGAAAAAGACAAAACAAAACAAGAAATGGTTGTATTTGTGCCTAGATAGCATGTTCGCAGAAAGTAAAAACAACAGCACCAAGTTTACGAAATTTGCTAAGGGATCAACCGTCGATCACTGCTTCTTGCTCGGTTTCAGCTTCGGCTTCGGCGGGAAGGGGCGGAAGCCCTCTAACGAGTTGAAAGGCCTGTCTTCACCTTGCGCTTCCAATCGGCTTTCTATCTCGTGGTTAGGTGGTATTGGTAAGCCGTGGTAGAATAGCCCATCGCTACTGGAGATATCCCTGTGGATGATTCGCGTGATCATGCGCTGGATGCGACCAAACTCATGCATGAGTTCCTGATCAGTGTACTCCGACATGCGCTGGATGCGACCAAGAGTGTCCTCGTCCCTTACGAACCACTCCCTCATGTGCATTATGGCGTAGTAGGCCTCCCTCATACTGTTCTCCGCCTTTGTGGCGCATAGGAAGTCTGTCTTGTGGCCGAATACCAGGTTGCCTTGCTTGAGATTTTTCTTTTTAACTATCCCCCCATTGAAGGCGTAGCCGGTTAGAGCATCATTCAGAACACTCTCGATATGTGTGTAGTCTTTCTTCTTATGCCTCCCCGAGTCCAAGTATGTGGCTGACAAATATTCCAGGTCCAACATGATGACGATGCAGTGCTCGTCCCTGTCAAAAAGAGACTATCGATATTCTACAAAATGTACGAAATTATTTTATGGTGGCTAGCGATCAAATTGAATGACTACTTACTCGGGAAAGTAAGGCACGAGGAGGGTCCCCTTGCCCTTATTCTCTAGGAAGAAACGTTCAACGAACTGCGTCACGGTTAGCCGAGCCGCAGGGGTCTTAAGGTTGCTCTCACGCATGTAGTAGGGGTCCATTATCGCAAAGTTCCGGGATTCCTCCGTCTTGACTTGGTGCGCAAATTTGAGAGCAACTAGGCGGACCATAACTGTCGGGAGCCGTTTCATGTGGTAGAGGTCGAAGATCTCATCAAATCTGATGAAGAACACGTCCCCGGGGTAAGTGTCGACAAAGCCCATGCCGTGCTCCGTTAAAGGATCACACTCGGCGTCGCCTCCTTGATCTGAACCCCCGGCTTCTCGTTCTACCCATGAACCCCCGGCTTCATCGTTGTGAGCCATGTCCGCGCTAACAATAAAACCTCGTAGTTAGTAAAACAAATGTAAGTAAATTTCACCAAAGTATTAAATATTCGCTAAATCATTTTAAAACCACTTAACCATTTAAAACCACTTAAACATTTTAAAAACCACCTAAGCATTTTAAAAACCACAAAAGCATTTAAAATTCACTAAGTATTTAATATCAACGAGGCACTTGAGATTGCCAGAATGTTATTTAACTTTCATTCAGGCAAATCTCGGGTACTCCATATATCTTTTTTTTTGCAAGTCATGCCGAAATTCATGAATTTTTTTTGGCATGACCTTTGCTAAAAATATGATATAGGGAGTACCCGAAATTTGCCAGAACGGAAGTTAATCGACATTCCGGCAATCTCAAGGGCCTCATGGGTACCTGCAGACATACACAAATCACACAAACATCCACAAATGCATGCATGGGACTCATTCCAGCACCACACCACATCATCCACACAAACCACAAAACACAAATTGATTTCAAAAATTCAAAACCCGGCCCGGCCGGCATCATCACCACCACCACAACATTATCACCACCACCAAAACATCATCGACAAATCTCACCTGAAACTGGATCATAACAATTTGATTATTGCTCGGAAATTTACAAATAAAGTATCAAAATGATCAGAAAACTATAATCTACTTCTTTGTATCAAATTCATGTTCAACTAAAAATTTATGTTTCTGTTTATCCAAAATAACTAAAATGGTAGAACTTAATAGTAGCAATTTTGTTAGAATTGAACCTAACCTAAATTAACTAAAATGGCATGTTTATGTTGCAGCTACCTATTTGTACTAAACCTAAACAGTAGCAAAAAATTGAAATAACTAAACCTAAAAAATAGCTAAACCTAAACCTATTTGAACTAATTGAAATTCAAAAACAGTGGCTTATTTGCTAATTTGAACTAAACTAACCAAAAATTGAACAAAATATTATAGAACACTAAATCATACAAACCCTAAACTAAACTAACCTAATTGAAACTACAGAATCCTAATTGAAACTACCAAAAAATAACTAACCCTAACCCTAGCTACCTCGACGGCAGGAAAGGAGAGGAGGAGGAGGGGAGCGCGGCGGCGGGAGATTACCTGCTCGATGGCGTGCGGACGTGCTCGGAGAGGAGGAGGGGAGCGCGGCGGCGCCAGGCTCGGAGAGGAGGATGAGGTGCTCGGAGAGGAGGAGGAGGTGCTCGGGAGAGGAAGAAGGCGCGGCTCCGTGGGGGCAGTCCTGCGCGCGGCGGCCGGCGGTGAGGGCGTGCGTCGGTCGGTGGCGATTCGGGGGTGTGCGCGGCGCGGCGGTGGTGCTCGCGACGGCGGTGGCCTGGGGTGCGCTCGCGCGGGTGGGGTGGAAATTGGGAAATTTTGTTTTCCACGGCGGTACCCCACTTACCACTGACGGGCGACTAGAGGAGCGCGTCAGTGGTACGTTGTTCACCACTGACGGCCTTCCGAAAGCGCGCGTCAGCCGTATATAGTAGCACTGACGGCCGTTGGGGGCGCGCGTCAGCAGTACGTATACCACTGACGGACCCTAACGGCGTCCCTCAGTGGTATTTTTTTTTCTTTTTCTTGTTTTAATTTGTTTTCCTTAACTTGACATGGGAGGAGTCTGTTAAGAGAGATCTGAAGGATTGGAATATCACCAAAGAACTAGCCATGGATAGGGCTGCGTGGAAGTTAGCTATCCATGTGCCAGAACCATGACCTGGTTTCGAGATCTTATGGGTTTCAACTCTAGCCTACCGCAACTTGTTTGGGAAAAAAGGGCTTTGTTGTTGTTATTCTTTTGTTGTTTTGCATATAATAAGTGCGTCATCGATTCTTAAATTGAAAGATACATATAATAAGTGTGTTATCGAGTATTATTTGATCGATTCAAGTCCGTATTTGTACAAAAGAGGGATATATACATGCATAGTTTCGCCGAATGCAGATTGAATATTCGAATGATACAAGTTGCGTGTAATTGTACAACGAGAGAAGATACATCCATCGTTACCCCTGAGTTTTGATAATCTGATTTCTTGTCCTTCTCCTCAGTGTAGAATGTGAACCCGTTCATATCATATAATTGAAACGTCGCGAGGTTGGGCGTGGAGCCATGTGCCAAGGCGTATAAGAGTTTACCGTTCGTGCTATACATTGGCAAGGGATTAGCGACAAGCTCATCTTTGAACCAACACAAGAAAGAGGAGTTGTGCTCTCTGATTACTCCCCTTTCGGTCCTCTGCTTGCCCTTGTCACTGTACTTCTTCCTAATGATGTTTTTGTGTTTTTCCAACCAAGGATCGACCATTTCAAGGTGTTGTAGAGCTATCAAGTTTGCCATGTTAAAGTCGACGCGTCGATTGTCATAGTCCACATGCAATTCCTTCTGGCCAGATTTGTGACCTACTCCCTCGAGCCTACCAAGGTGCTTGTTCCTGGGCAAGCCAGATCAGGGTACGTGCTTGTCCATTATCCCTCTGATCGCTACTGGAAATATCTGCGTCATCATCACGTGACAGTCTGAGACTTCATCCCGCTGAATCTTTTTTTCTTCGGGTCTAGATATCTGCTTATAAGCCCCAAGTAACCGAAAGGCACTTTGACTCCTAGAAGGCACTTGATCAATTGTTCGATCTCGTTCGGACTGAGAGTGAAGCAAGAGGGGGGGGGGCAGTAATAGTCATTCCTCTTAACCCTTTTGGCCTTTTGACCGCCCGTTTCCTCATCCGACTGGTCACCCCCATTATTCGGGCGTCCCCCCTGAAGCTCTTCCCTGATTTCCAGATATATCAGGTCGCCTCTTGCTTTTGGCCCATCGTCTTTGGTGTCCTCTCCGGTTACCACTGACGTGCGGAACATAACGTGCGCCAGTGCTACGAACCACAGCACTGACGCGCGTAAGCCGCGCACGTCAGTGGTAAGTGGGGCCCGCAATGGTAGCCGGGGGAGGCGTACCGCTGACGGGCGGATTATTCTGTGCGTCAGTGGTACACCTCACACCACTGGCGCGTGCTAATCCCACGTGTCAGCGGTACGCCTCCCCCGGCTACCACTGCGGGGCCCACTTACCACTGACGGGCCACTTAGGCCGTGCGTCAGTGCTATCTGCACACTGCTGACGCGCATGTATTTTGCACGTCAGTGCTAAATAGCACTGACGCACGCATGTTTTGCCCGTCAGTGCCGGCTTGCATCTATAAGCTTTTCCCTACTAGTGGGCGGCACACACGGGCGCCTCGTACTTCCATGTCATATACTCTCTTCTTCTTGAATTATCATGTGTTTTGAGTTTGATCAAAGTAATACTCTATAGAACTTAACATATTATACAAGATAATTGAAAGATCGATATGGTCGACTAGAGGGGGGGTGAATAAGAGACTACCAAATTTTATTTATTTTCTTTTTAATTAAGGCTTGGACAATGTATAACAAGGTTGACTAGATGTGCACTAAATGATAAAAACCTATATGATACAAACAAGATAGAACAAGTAGCGGAAGCAACAAGTAAAGGATAGAAATGACCGTAAAGTAGAGGCACAGAGATGATTCCCGTAGTTCCTTCCCAAGGGAAATACGTCTACGTTGGAGGAGTGTGGAGCCACCTAGGCACTCCAATAGCACGGATGTGCTCACTCTATTCTCCGTGAGCCTCACCCGTGGGGGTTCGGCTCATCCACTATGAGGTCGACTTGAAGGCGTTGACCAAGCCAGTACAGAAAGGTCGGGAAACTCCACAATGAGTTGGAGCCTCCCAACAATGTTCCAGAGCTTCTCGCAACAAGTTGAGGCTCCGAAACACACAAAGGGCTCCTAGGGTTACAAGCAACCCAAGGACCAACAAGATCCACAAAGATGATGGGGGGAAATGAAATTGCTTCGATGGAGGTGTAGATCTAGACCTCCTCAAGCACTCCTCAAAGAATCAAGGCGATTGGGTGGTTGGAGTGGAAGATCTAGGAGTTTGAAGCTTCTTCAACAATGGGGATTTAATTTCGAGTAGCTCAAATGTCCCAAGGTAGGTGGAGGGCATTAAATACCCCTCCCTCAGATCTGCCCGTTGGCAGCCTGCATCCCGCACCAGCGGTACTACCGCTGGGCTAAGCGGTACTACCGCTGGCGGTCCTCAACGCTGCGCTAGGGTAGTCAACGGTCGTCTGCGCTCCGTCCCGCACCAGCGGTACTACCGCCACCGTTACCGCTGGAGGTACCGCAAACGGCTTCCAAAGCCGGTTTCGGTGGTACCGGGAGCGGTACTACCGCTGCGTCGCCTTGTCGCCGAGGAACCTTATCCACGCCAGTACCACTGGCGGTACCGGATAAGGAGGCAGAACTTCAATCCAGCGGTACTGCCGCTGCGGCCTCCTAGCACAGAACTGGCGGTACTACCGCCGCCTGGCAGAAACCGCTTAGACAGCTCCAAATTGAAATGCGAACGCAATGGAGACGATACATGAACCTGTTCAAACTTATTCAACATGTTAGATGCAACCTTTGTATTATCATCAACACCAAAACATGATTAAGAGCGACAATGCTCTTTCAATCTCTCTCTTTTTGGTGATTGATGACAATACAATGATTTTCCATAAACCGGTTCGAAAAATTTAGACGGAGCTCCCACTAGATATGTGCACTACTCAAGATTAGTCTTTGAAGGCTCAAAAATGCACATCAACTAGGATCAACACTCCCCCTAGATTTTTCAAACCGAGCAAGATAATAATATAAAGCACATGACACAAATACTTGCAACTAACATAAGGTCTAACAACATAATAAGGAGGTTCAACATGTCTTACACCATGCACAAGGTTCATGAACTAGGAAGAGAACAAAGTTCACAAGCTTATAAGAATCAAAGAAAACAAGAAAGCTTGTGACTTAACCCATGCAAATCCTCGAAAGCCTAATAGATATCTCTCCCCCTTTGGTATCAAGATACCAAAAAGGGAGAAATCGATGCTAACGTCCCAAAGGTTAGTCGGAGAGGTTCTCGTTGCTTGCGGGCGGGGACGGCGACAAGAGGAGACTTCTTCTTCACCTTCATAGTCGGACCAAGTGATGATGTTGCCTTCTTCATCCTTTGCTTGCCATTTGCTATAGGAAGTGATGTTCTTGTCCGTACCAGATTGCACATCTTCTTCACCTTGACCACGGCGACGTTGAATATCACGTTGACGAGCAAGCTTGTCCTCCCCATGATTTTCCCATGTGCGCCTCTCAACAGCCTTGGACAAACAAAAGATCTTCTTCATTTGCCTGGCCATCCACTCAAAACCACTAGCTTGCTTAGGAGCCCGTTAGGGGCCAGCATCAACATCTTACTTTGCCTTGCCTTTGACAGATTTATCCTTTTCGCTATGGTCCTTGGTAAGGAGACGCTTGGGCTTGTGGATGATCCATGTATTGGGGTTGCTAACC
Source organism: Poa pratensis (assembly GCA_947311845.1). Taxonomy (NCBI): domain Eukaryota; kingdom Viridiplantae; phylum Streptophyta; class Magnoliopsida; order Poales; family Poaceae; genus Poa; species Poa pratensis. The sequence continues at coordinate 3,394,817 of CAMZMU010000104.1, forward strand.
CCCTCGGCAGGGAATACACGATCCCAAACCCACAAGATGATCTTCATAATGATAGGACCATGACAAGCATTCTTCTTTGAGATGACAACATTATAAAGCTCATTCCAAAGGAAATCCATGATATCAAGTTTCTTCCTTTTAGTCTTCAATTGATGAGTCATAACCAACAAAGTGCGGAGATATCCATGAACTTCATCCAAGTTGTCAACCTTGGGGTTGAGAGTCATGCGGTAGATGCGATGCATGATCTCATATGGGGGGTAGAGCCCCTCCGAGTGCCCAACAGTGTATTTCTTCCAAAAGTGGAGAGGCTGAAGAGAATCCTTTTCCAAAGATCTTGGGGATTCATGAACACGAAACCAAGAGCCCTCCAAGTGAGTGGGAAGTTTGGTTTGAGTTCCATGATTTTAAAAACCAAGCATAGCAGCAATATCAGCCCAATTTGCAGAAAGTTGCATGTCCTTAGTCATCCATGTAAGGTATGGGGTCTCCTCCTCGGTTCCAAAGTGAACGGTGGCTAGGAACTGACACACAAGCTCTTCATCATAATTTTGTTGAAGCTTCATAAGGGGAATGAGCCCAAACTCTTCACAAATAGCCAAAGCTTCTTCAAAATACTCCGGTGTCCTCTCCATGTGACCAATGTCAATCCAACGTTGGGGCACCACATTTTCTCTTGGCTTCCTATGAAGGATCTCTGAGTAGCACTGTGCTAGAAACGCAGTGTGAAAGAAGGGATTATTGCCTCGGAATTAAGGAGTCAAGTTCATCCGGTCAGTGGAATAGGGATCCCTCTTCGTTGTGGCAATGTACTCAGGCTCTGGCATGGTGCTTGCGGTGGTTGCCTTGGCAGCCGACTTCTTCTTCGTCCTGGGAGCATTCTTTCTTGGATGGAGCTCTTCTTCAATCTCATCAACTCTCTGATCTCCTCTAGCTTTCTTGGCCCGACCACGAGAAACTTCCGAACCAACACCACCTATGAATAGCAATGGATAGGGGAAGCATGGGGATGAGAAATGCATGACAAATTCATGATTAGGGAACCAAGAGCACAAGTGTACAAAAATTGGATAAATCAATTGCTAGAGGTGAGTACAACCACTAGGAGGGGTGGAATAACCAAGTATGGTGAAACAATTCGGTGAAGAACGGTAACATCATCCCGGGGTGATTCCAACAATCCTAGATGGAAAACTACAAATCTAGCCATTGATTCTTTACAATACTCCTACACAAGGTTCCAGGGTACCTAAATTGCATCTCTACCAAACCAATTCATCAAGAACACACAAGGGGACACCATCTAATCATCTCTATCCATCAACTAGATGAGAGAGAGGGAGAAGGCATATCGGTGCTCATGGCGAAGGATCAAGGGAGAGGAGAGGTGCTGGAGCGTCCCCGGGGCAAGGGAGGCAAGTCCCGTGACCGGAGGGCTCCTTCCCGGTGGCGGAGAAGGTCGGCGGCGGCAAGATCTGGTGAGGAGCAGTGGGAGGGCGTGGGGAAAGTGAGCAGTTTGACTTTCACCCGTGCCCTTCCGAGCCTTAACCTCGCCAGATCCGCGCCAGCGGTAGTACCGCTTAACCCAGCGGTAGTACCGCCAGCCGGTATCTGCTCGGGCCAGGCTGGGATACTGAACATTTCCAGGGTGCGAACGCACCCGTGGCAGTGGTAGTACCGCTAGACTGGGCCGGTAGTACCGGCATCTGGTGGCATGGCCCTGTTTGAGCCCAGAAGTAAGGCAAAAACAAAGCAATGTCGCCGGTTTCGACTTTCGAACCACCGAGAGCATGAAACAAAATGCACTTTTTTAGAAAGATTTGTCTTTTGAGGTGAGATTTTTGGCTTACGATAGAACACAAACCGAAACGGGTGAGAAACACCCAACTTTGCAAGATGCAAAAAAGGAAAAGCCAAAGATTGAACGTTTCCCACAAGAAAAAGGCAAAGGTCTAAGAAACCCAAATAAGATCCAACTCCTCATAAGGAGGAGGGCGGTGGCCGAAGCCACCATGTATGGGCAAAATCAACCCAAAATCGCGAAGATATATCTTGGGTCCAAAGTCAAAGCACTCATCGTTTAAGCACAAATTGTCACCGAAGTGACCAAATGAAGCACGAATTGTCTATGTGCGCATAATAAGAGTAGTGTTGACTCATCAATTGAGCTACACTCCCCCTATGTCCATGCATGCATCTAAACTAGTTACTATGTCTACTATGGGTACTTGTGCAAGGCGGTCAAGCAAAGTTACTCGCATCTATGACATTTATCTCACACCGCAACTCTCAAAATCTTGTTTCATCAAGGGCCTTGGTGAAGATGTCGGCGAGTTGATCCTTGGTCCGGACATAGGAGAGTTGGATATCACCCTTCTCCACATGCTCTCTAATGAAGTGGTGACGAATCTCGATGTGCTTCGTCTTGGAGTGTAGCACGGGGTTGTGGGCGATCTTGATTGCACTCTCATTATCACAAAGAAGAGGCACCTTGTCAAAGTTGAGTCCATAATCCTTCATTGTTTGCCTCTTCCAAAGCAATTGAGCACAACAACTCGCTGCGCAGATGTACTCGGCTTCGGTGGTGGAGAGAGCAACACCGTTTTGCTTCTTGGAGGACCAACATACCAAGGAGCGACCAAGAAACTGACAGCCCCCGGAAGTGGACTTCCTGTCCTTCCTCTCTCCCGCATAGTCCGCACCCGAGTAACCCATGAGATTGAAGCTTGAACCCTTGGGATACCAAAGACCAAAGTTTGGGGTATGAAGCAAATATCGAAGAATGTGCTTAGCCGCCGTCATATGGCTCTCCTTAGGAGCAGCTTGATACCTTGCACACTTACTGTAATACCCCGTAGTTTAGAGAGTCGGAAGGGTAGAATTAGAATTTGTGCATTTGCATGACATGCATCTGAAAACACGGGAAATTTTGGCGAGTTAAATTAAACGATGCAAAGTGATCGATGTTTCTCTCGACTCGATGAATTAGGGTTTAGATCATCGTGTTAAGTGGGATAGACTTCGACATGATCTTTATAACTAACTACAAACTAAAATCATTTGTCAAGTCATTCAAGAATTCAACACGACCTTGACATATCTTAAAAACATTTTGAACACAATTAAATATTATGACAAGATATTAATTCAATCAAATGAACACATCATTAGAACATCATATCTTGCCCCTATTCATCTACACATTCATGATATACAAGGAAACAATTATCAAGACATCATTTCACACATCACAAGAATTTCATACACCACCATTCTTATATCATATCATCATATCCTTTTCCACACATAGAATTACCAATTCAAATGATAGTCCGAAGTGTATATAAATAAATCAAGTTATCATTTCATACAACATCATCTCAAAATATCATCTTAAACCCATGTTACCATCTCATCTCATTCCATTCTTTCTACACATGTGCTCCAATTCGAAATATAAATAGGCGGAATATAATTAGGTACATCCATTGTACCATAATACAAATCTTACAAGATCAAACTTTCCAAGATGAAATTGAAAGAATAATAAATAATTACATCATTTATAGAATATGTACATATCTCATTGTAAAGAAAAGAAGATTACAAAAGAATAAAAGAAAAGGCTAAGCAAAAATGATCTTGATCTTCTTTATCTTCTAAATCTTCCAACACTCGTCTTATTCTTCATTTCCTGCAAAATAAACAAAGACAATAGGAGAGGGGGTTGATAATTAAAATGTTTGCCTTCACCACAAGGGTGAGGCAATTTAATATTGGAACTTAACTAATGAATATTAGGAACTTGTCCTAATATCCAAATATTGACTAGAGGGATCAATATTGAATCGAAGGCAACAATGGATCATATTTTGGATCATCCTGAGGCAACTAGGCAACAAGGGACAAGAGGCAATAATAATCCAATTGAGAGAAGGGACAAAAGGCAACACTGATTCAATGAGGCATATTCATCTGATCCATATCTATTTAGCATAGGCAACATATTAATCCCTCTAATCTAGTCAAGCTCCTAAACAAGAAAGCCCACATTAAAATATTTCTCCAATGGTATGAATTATCAAGGAAGGAACTTGGGAAAATATAAATTTCCAATTGGTCATCACCACCCATAATTGGTACAGCCCACAAATTTGAAATTATTAAGCCACATGATCACCACCCATAAATGGCCAAGCCCACATATGAGAGAAGCCACACAAGCCCATCTAGCAACAAAAGCCACTTGGCTTGCCCAAGAATAATCCTACAAGGAGATAATACCAAGCTTGGATGGATAAGCTTGCCACATAGGAGAGTTATCCACAAGCAAAATATCTCACATTACTTGAACCCCAAGTAATGCCTATACATGAGGACTTGACACCCAAGCACCTTATTCATCCTTGCAAAACATGAGTCATCTAGTTGTGTGGCAGCACCACAACAACTAGGCAGCAACATATAAACACCACCACAGCCTTCTAGCCACTCCATTTGCTCACAAATTCATTTTTAGCAAACAGCCAGATGTACTACAAGTTCTAGACAGCAGCCAAATCCTTTACAAACCGCACCATATGTTTCTTCCAGCAAGCAAATCACACCAGCTACTGTTCTAGCACCAAGAACAACCAAAAACTACAAGCCAATCATGGAGATCACCTAAACCATCTACCACAAGCCACTAAACCCAAGAAGGAGGCCAGTAGCAGAAGAAGACAGTAGAACCACAAGAAGCAGTCCAGAAGAGGTGGTTGAACCCTGGAGCAAGATCAGACTCTTCCGTAGCTTGATCTGCTCTACACCCAAGGTTGTTAAACATGAGCTAGAGAGTGATTTAGCAGGTTCTGTAAATGACAGAACCATGCAGGAGTGATTTTTAGCATCTGTTCTTAACAGAACCTTGCAAGCAAGGTAAGGTGCTATAGAAAAGTGATTAGCACAGCAGAGAACTTCTGTTTTGTGCTAGGAATAGGACAGAGTGAGACAGGAAGTGAAGTTGAGTGCAATATCATTCTGTTTGAGCATCTACAGAAGCAAGGGGTTGATCTTAGTGTAGCATCTGTCCTTATTTTGCTTAATAAAGCATCACCCACATGACAGTGAACCAGCAGAGCTGGATTAGCTGTTCATATCAAAGCTGTGCATCTAGAAGAAGCACAGGAAAACATAAAAACATCTCTAATCGAGCAAGCTTGCTGTGTAACTCAACATGGAGGCATCACAGCAAACAAACATGATTAAATCATGCTATAAATAAACTAATCATCACTGCTAGTATTAATTCTAGCTCAGAAATAATTTTCCTTTCACACATATCACATCTGTGAGCAAGAAATGATCTCCACAATACTCCAGAGGCAGTGGGAAGATCTATACATGCATGATCTACACCATATACCTCTACTGCATACACAGAGAGAGACAGTGCTCAAATTGAGCAAATCATCCACCAAAACATTGTCTGCTCATCCAAATCCTAAGCCAAGGAGGCGTGTGAGCATGCGTATCAGCTTCTAGAGCTAGCAGGGGATAGATAGAGTGAAGGAGCACGAGTTTTACCTGGCGACCATGACCGTAGCTCCTCGGCGGCGAGGCAGTGCCCGCGCAACCAGAGGAGGGGGTCCACGGTGGTAGAGGAACAAGCATCACCGCACCACGGCGGCACAGGGGACGAAGCCCTGCGCCCAGCCATGGCGAGCACGCCGGAGAAGGAGGTCGCAGACGGCGGCGAACGGCGCCGCAGCGCAAACCCTAACCCTAGGGAGAGGGGATGCACGCGAGCGCTAGGGGGAGAGATCCCCAAATTCCTCCGGTGAGAATGGAGAGCGGCGCGTGGGGAGTCGTTTGCCCCACGGCACCGCGGCGGAGGCGGCTGGAGTTGGCCGGGGCGAGGCGGCGACGACGCGGCGACATGAGCGCCCTGAGCGAGGTCGAGGTCGGGCTCGGGCTCGAGCGAGTGAGAGAGAGAGAGGTGGCTCGGTCGGGTCAATCGACCCGAGCTAGACTCGAGTTTTGACCTGGTTCAACCGAGTTGAGCCAGGGGCATTTCAGTAATTTCACAAATATGAAAAATTCAAATCTTTCAAAGAACTTTATAAATTCACATAAAATCCTAAAAATACAAACAAAATATGTATACATATCAGCAGAAAATAATCTACCCAAATAAAATACCTCTTTGAATTTTTGAAAATTATCCAAACTTTAATGAATTTTAACTCCCAAACAAAAGGAACAAAAATCAGCTAAAAATAGTTAACACACTCTATAAATTATGTGGAATTTTATTATAAGTGTTGAAAAATATTTTGTGGATAAAAATTCAAAGATCCTTAAGTGGATCATTCTTTGGAATAATTTCTTAAAATTATTTTCTTAAGAAAAATAATCTGGGAAAATAAATACTAAGTTCAAAATAATATTTGAACTATACCAAGACTATCTTGTTACTCATCCTAAATCAAAAATATTCAAACATAAATGATTTTTTACACTAAATTCAAATACACAAAAATCAACTAAAAATATGCAACATACTCTACAAAATATGAGGAATTTTTATGTAAGTTTTATTTGAAGTTTTGAAAAAACATTTTCTGGATGAAAAATTCAAGGATCCTTAAGTGGAAATGACTTGAAATTCTTTTTCAAAAACTATTTTCTTAAAAGAAAATAATATGGGAAAATAAAGTCTTAAAATTCAAATGTATTGAACTATTTAAATTCAATCACTTTAGATTTATTCCTCATGAAAATTGTTGTCAAACACTTTAAATAATTAAAAACTCCAAAGCACTTGAAAAGTCTTAAATCCGCAACTTGGGAATTTTGGGGTGACGATGCATATCATGATTATGCATAATAGCATGCTGCTAGAGTTTTCAGTAGTCCTTATCAGGATTACTTTGCTATTTCAGACTCGGGGTTTTACCGCAAACCCTAGAATCCCGAAGAGTTGAACGGCCATTTCTATCACAGGCAAGTTCATTCTTGCATGTCCGTTGAAATATTTTTATCAAAGTATTTATAAAAGTAATATATTTATTCATCTGCATAAAAAGAAAAACCTATTTTCGAATGATGTGAATTGCTATATATACTATGTTGGCTGGCAATGGAACCACGGATTGATGTTGTGGTGGAGGTTCCATTGTACGGGAAAGTATATACCTAGGATTAATTACCAATGTCACAGTGATCCTTGCGCCGTATTGAAGCATTTACCATGAGATCTGCTATGGACGGTAAAAGTCAGCCGTATCTTCTCTCGTTCACATATCCTCGGCAGGCTATTACCTGGTTGTGTCCGTTGCGGCGGCCAACAGCGTGGAAGCGCGTGACCTTCCCACCTGACGGGGTGACTGGAATAGAAGCTCGGGAGGGGTGGCGGGATAGCGGTCTTTGTTACCGGCCGCGCCACAAATGGGCGGATATGTGTTGTGCGGAGAGGGCGGTGATTGGCTTTGGACTCACACCTGGCCCCATACCATGGAAGTATGGACAGGAAAGTACGCCCGGAAAGGCAACAAGGCTGGGTTTCTCTCATGGGTAAAGTTACGCAGCTCTGCAGAGTCAACAACAAGAAATTGTGACCATCACATCCGTGTTCCCGGAAGGAACTACAGACCGCAGCGGGAAAGGCATCCCAAGTGATGACTATGAACCCGTGGAGACTGTGAGCATAGTTTTCTGAAATAAAACCTGACCTTTTGAAGAAATCTTTTCCAAAACTTGCATCATGTCAATGACCGTTGGTCATGGCAATAGCTAGTGCATAAAACACCTTATCGCCTATAATTTGAACTTGCTGAGTAACGCTTGTGTTGCTCACCCTTTCCCCGTTGACCCCCTGCTTAGATTTTGGAGCCATCAACGAAGTTGCCAGTTAGCCATCACGACGTCAAGGAAGTATCCAACAAGGAGTCAAGTCTACTGGTGGAGCTTGAAGGAGTCAACTGCTACTACACCAACGAAAAAACGACGACAACAATGACAATGGTGGGGCAACAACAATATTATCAATGGCATACATGACGACCACTTTGCCAATGAAGGAAATAACAACTATTGGAAGGAGGAGACAACCCTGGATAAAGATATTCCAGATGGAATAGATTAGGGCTGTGACAACAGCAGTAGTGGATGAGGAATTAGAGCTAGAGCTGATATCCAGCTTAGAGTTACGATTTGGATCTTTTTGTATTTCTTTCGCACGAGACTTGCTTCAATATAAAAGGAAGGTCTCGAGATTTTGTATTGAATAGTGTTGTAATCCTATAGTGTTACCTTGGACCGGCTATGTTTCTGTTGTACTACTCTGAGGGATGTAATATTTGCGGAGAGGTCCTTCCGTGCGTGTTACATCAACGACTTGTACACTACAACATGCAGTGGTGTGCTGGGTCACCGCAGATGGTATCAGAGCAAAACGACCTTAGGATTAAAACCCTTTTAGGAGACTTGTAGGTTGGTAAGACTATAGGAAGTTATCATATTTATCTAAATTCTATATTCCTACAACTATGATGGTTATTCACTTGAGAATAATACAGTCATACTTGTATACACATTTTCTTACTCAACAAGAGTAAATCTTCTTATCTATTCTTTATAGGTATAGTACTTATCTATCTCAACTTTTCTCAACTTGGTATGACAAGTTTGGAATAATCTTCTACCAGTTAGAATCCCAAATAGATTTATATCCAAGTCAGTGTTACCTATGAGGTATCACTGATAATACCACCATATATATGTGAAGACATGTATTGAAGAGAACCCTATCGTAGGCTTGAAGGCAAGAAGTGAAGGATGAAGTCAGGAGGTGTTCGATGATGGTGAAGAATCATCCACAATCAAGCATGGAGAGTATGCCAATACCCTAATGATTCAGTTCTACGGGGGAATCACTAAAGTATAGTATAGAATCTAAAGAAATTAGGAGATGGCATAAATAATGAAGGAAGCTACAATACTACTTATGGTGTGCAATCAGCAATTACATGAAGGATCCAGAGATGCCAAGGGATGTTTGTTCAAGCCAAATGGAGGATTCAATCTACATGGAGTTTAGTTCTGGACGTAACCAAACCAGACCACAACTACTCTTTGAGTACTTTGTCTTAGCATTATCCCTTTGCAAATGGGCAGTTGGGGTAACTACTGAGTCAAAGAGTTGTTAGAATAGGACTATAAGGTGATATAAACCTATCTTGTAATGTATAGCATCTAAGCCTGGGTACCTTTGAGATGTTTTTACTCAAAGTACTATTCAATTTACGGGCTTATGTTGCATGTTTGCTATATAACTGCATTTGGATTTATTGGATCTTATTGGATTTTTGATTGACTAGGTTGGTGCATGAAGTTAGAATTTGATGTACAATGGCATGATTGTCACATTAAGTTCTTTTCTTGATGTTACTGATCTAGAGGTAGATAGTATTTATGTGAGGGAGAGGCGTGTTCTCAGAAGTTTGAGACAACAATGAGTCAGCAAAGCAAGCTCCTGAAGAGAAGGAAGTCCAGAAGACAGAAGTCAATAAAGCTACTGATGTGGAATGTGGAGAGTATCACATCGTATATTAGGATTTAGGTGATATACTTCACTAGTCCATGGAAGGGAGGAGGAACGAAGTAAGTTCACCAAAGATTGTCACCACCATTTGGACAAAGATCTATCAAGGAGGATGCCAGAAAAATCACTTGAGGAGATAGGTCCAAGAAGGAAAGTTATGAAGTTTTTGCATATTAAGGCATGAAGTTTATCCATGGAAGTCCAAAATCAAGAAGGAAGAAGGAAATATGGAGGATACATATGAGGTTGTCATAACTTGGTGGAAGAAGTTATTGTTGGAGCAATAAAGAGGTATTGATACTAGTGAAATGTAGTTTAAGAATGAGTTTAGCAGAACTTAGGAGTCGAAGAGTATTACAAGAATGAAGACAAAGGTGTATGAAGACTGGAAGAACATGGGTATTTCCAGTTCTAATGGAATAAAGGAGAAGTTGATTGTCTATTGAGAGGCATTACTAGAGATGGAAGCGGTAAAATGAACCGCCAAACAAGAGTTCGTGATTAGAACTTGGATATATATATATAAGGAGAATTTGTGTTGGATACACAAACAGAATACTAGAAGGTGTGGATGAGAAAGTCATTCGATAAATGATGATAAGGTAGTAAGGAATGAGGGAAATGAAGTACTTGGATGAAATCATGCTGATCTACCTGAGATGACAGATCAACCCTGTCAAGAAGTACAACTACATAGTCCAACGTTCAAGAGAGCATCATAAACATGGGAGAAGAGTTCGATTTTGTCATGGATTGACGACAAGTCTAGAAGGTGGACCAATTTGGATGAAGGCACCTCACACCTAGGATGCCGAGGTACCGAAGTCACCGTTTATATCTCGAGCAACTGTGTAAAAAGATGTATTACCAAGAGAATTGATATCTTAGAGCTGACCACTCGGATGATGGAAGACGCAATCCAGGCAAGTTACATGGTCAAACAAATCGCAATTGTTTGGAATTAGTCTGAAACATCAGAAAGGAAGGAAATGGTACGTCAGCTAAACTTTACCTTGATGACCAACATCCGATTCAAATTTGAAGTTAAGATAGCATCCAATGCACAAATTTAGATGTGCAATTCTTTCCTTGAGACCATCGGATGAGCCAACTGGAATTCTAGCCATAGTAGGAATCCAATTATTGGAGGATTACTTTGGTTGTTCACAATATGGTGGACATACCACGTATTCTTCGGGAAACTTGTTGGAAACCTCGTAATAGTCAGTATCTATTTCCGGAGGATGATACTGGGGAATTCACAACAGGGTGGATATACCACGTGTTCTTCGCCGGACCATGAAGCAGAAATCGTGAGAGTTCAAGCGGAATGGCAAGTTATGAAGTTTCCCTGAATGGAAAGATTGAATGGAACTGATTGAAGGAAGCTCGACTGACAGAAAGTCGGAGCGGAGGAAGTCTTAGGAAACTCCAAGGGGGAGAGTGAACAAGTATATTTGGATAGTATTTGGCAGAAGGGAATGTGAAGTTGGAAAGGAATACCCTGATTGAGACAGAATTGAATTAATGCTCAAGAAGGTCTTCAAAAGGGAGGAGTATTGCCCACAATCTTTATCAGATTCTGAAGTCAAAGAGTCAGTTGGTATATGAAGGTTGAATTGAGTCTTCAATATCATGAATTTCTCGAAAGAGATGAGTATTATCGGAAATCGTTGAGATATTAATGAAGAAATGGAGTTGAAATCCTGAAAGAAAGGAACAGTAGGAATTTAGCAGTTATAGAAATTTTCAAGGATGAGAAAGTCTACTGTATCGGTACTAGGATACGAGGAGTTTGATATCGAAAGGATTGTTTCTCTTGATTACAAGTGATATGAGAATTACTGTAAGATAAAGTAATCAAGGTTGGATGAACTACCAGTGTCTAATCCATTCAGAGGAAAGAAACCATGAAGGGAGAATTATGGTCTATATAGTCTGTAAAGGACAGTTACCTCAGAGTTTTTGAAGCAAGGGCGATGAGTTTACCACCGGGAACAAAGTTTTCCTAATATCTTGATTATAAGGAAAAGTACCATCAATTATATTAGAGGACTATAAGGTGGAAGATGAGGATCTTCGACAGAGGTTATAAAGCCGGACAGTACAAGAAGTCTGAAATGGATGATTCAAGGACATGAAAGAGTAGCGAGATCGCTGGAAATTATCGAACAACTCAAGAAAGTCGACAAGGGATCACTTAAGTCTATATCCTCGCCACAAAGGAATTTGAGAGATGCAATATCTGCAAATATTCTTTCTTACCTTATTCTACGTGAGGGGAGTCGAAACTTCGGGACGAAGTTTAGTTTAACGGTGGGAGGATGTAATACCCCGTAGTTTAGAGAGTCGGAAGGGTAGAATTAGAATTTGTGCATTTGCATGACATGCATCTGAAAACACGGGAAATTTTGGCGAGTTAAATTAAACGATGCAAAGTGATCGATGTTTCTCTCGACTCGGTGAATTAGGGTTTAGATCATCGTGTTAAGTGGGATAGACTTCGACATGATCTTTATAACTAACTACAAACTAAAATCATTTGTCAAGTCATTCAAGAATTCGACATGACCTTGACATATCTTAAAAACATTTTGAACACAATTAAATATTATGACAAGATATTAATTCAATCAAATGAACACATCATTAGAACATCATATCTTGCCCCTATTCATCTACACATTCATGATATACAAGGAAACAATTATCAAGACATCATTTCACACATCACAAGAATTTCATACACCACCATTCTTATATCATATCATCATATCCTTTTCCACACATAGAATTACCAATTCAAATGATAGTCCGAAGTGTATATAAATAAATCAAGTTATCATTTCATACAACATCATCTCAAAATATCATCTTAAACCCATGTTACCATCTCATCTCATTCCATTCTTTCTACACATGTGCTCCAGTTCGAAATATAAATAGGCGGAATATAATTAGGTACATCCATTGTACCATAATACAAATCTTACAAGATCAAACTTTCCAAGATGAAATTGAAAGAATAATAAATAATTACATCATTTATAGAATATGTACATATCTCATTGTAAAGAAAAGAAGATTACAAAAGAATAAAAGAAAAGGCTAAGCAAAAATGATCTTGATCTTCTTTATCTTCTAAATCTTCCAACACTCGTCTTATTCTTCATTTCCTGCAAAATAAACAAAGACAATAGGAGAGGGGGTTGATAATTAAAATGTTTGCCTTCACCACAAGGGTGAGGCAATTTAATATTGGAACTTAACCAATGAATATTAGGAACTTGTCCTAATATCCAAATATTGACTAGAGGGATCAATATTGAATCGAAGGCAACAATGGATCATATTTTGGATCATCCTGAGGCAACTAGGCAACAAGGGACAAGAGGCAATAATAATCCAATTGAGAGAAGGGACAAAAGGCAACACTGATTCAATGAGGCATATTCATCTGATCCATATCTATTTAGCATAGGCAACATATTAATCCCTCTAATCTAGTCAAGCTCCTAAACAAGAAAGCCCACATTAAAATATTTCTCCAATGGTATGAATTATCAAGGAAGAAACTTGGGAAAATATAAATTTCCAATTGGTCATCACCACCCATAATTGGTACAGCCCACAAATTTGAAATTATTAAGCCACATGATCACCACCCATAAATGGCCAAGCCCACATATGAGAGAAGCCACACAAGCCCATCTAGCAACAAAAGCCACTTGGCTTGCCCAAGAATAATCCTACAAGGAGATAATACCAAGCTTGGATGGATAAGCTTGCCACATAGGAGAGTTATCCACAAGCAAAATATCTCACATTACTTGAACCCCAAGTAATGCCTATACATGAGGACTTGACACCCAAGCACCTTATTCATCCTTGCAAAACATGAGTCATCTAGTTGTGTGGCAGCACCACAACAACTAGGCAGCAACATATAAACACCACCACAGCCTTCTAGCCACTCCATTTGCTCACAAATTCATTTTTAGCAAACAGCCAGATGTACTACAAGTTCTAGACAGCAGCCAAATCCTTTACAAACCGCACCATATGTTTCTTCCAGCAAGCAAATCACACCAGCTACTGTTCTAGCACCAAGAACAACCAAAAACTACAAGCCAATCATGGAGATCACCTAAACCATCTACCACAAGCCACTAAACCCAAGAAGGAGGCCAGTAGCAGAAGAAGACAGTAGAACCACAAGAAGCAGTCCAGAAGAGGTGGTTGAACCCTGGAGCAAGATCAGACTCTTCCGTAGCTTGATCTGCTCTACACCCAAGGTTGTTAAACATGAGCTAGAGAGTGATTTAGCAGGTTCTGTAAATGACAGAACCATGCAGGAGTGATTTTTAGCATCTGTTCTTAACAGAACCTTGCAAGCAAGGTAAGGTGCTATAGAAAAGTGATTAGCACAGCAGAGAACTTCTGTTTTGTGCTAGGAATAGGACAGAGTGAGACAGGAAGTGAAGTTGAGTGCAATATCATTCTGTTTGAGCATCTACAGAAGCAAGGGGTTGATCTTAGTGTAGCATCTGTCCTTATTTTGCTTAATAAAGCATCACCCACATGACAGTGAACCAGCAGAGCTGGATTAGCTGTTCATATCAAAGCTGTGCATCTAGAAGAAGCACAGGAAAACATAAAAACATCTCTAATCGAGCAAGCTTGCTGTGTAACTCAACATGGAGGCATCACAGCAAACAAACATGATTAAATCATGCTATAAATAAACTAATCATCACTGCTAGTATTAATTCTAGCTCAGAAATAATTTTCCTTTCACACATATCACATCTGTGAGCAAGAAATGATCTCCACAATACTCCAGAGGCAGTGGGAAGATCTATACATGCATGATCTACACCATATACCTCTACTGCATACACAGAGAAGAGACAGTGCTCAAATTGAGCAAATCATCCACCAAAACATTGTCTGCTCATCCAAATCCTAAGCCAAGGAGGCGTGTGAGCATGCGTATCAGCTTCTAGAGCTAGCAGGGGATAGATAGAGTGAAGGAGCACGAGTTTTACCTGGCGACCATGACCGTAGCTCCTCGGCGGCGAGGCAGTGCCCGCGCAACCAGAGGAGGGGGTCCACGGTGGTAGAGGAACAAGCATCACCGCACCACGGCGGCACAGGGGACGAAGCCCTGCGCCCAGCCATGGCGAGCACGCCGGAGAAGGAGGTCGCAGACGGCGGCGAACGGCGCCGCAACGCAAACCCTAACCCTAGGGAGAGGGGATGCACGCGAGCGCTAGGGGGAGAGATCCCCAAATTCCTCCGGTGAGAATGGAGAGCGGCGCGTGGGGAGTCGTTTGCCCCACGGCACCGCGGCGGAGGCGGCTGGAGTTGGCCGGGGCGAGGCGGCGACGACGCGGCGACATGAGCGCCCTGAGCGAGGTCGAGGTCGGGCTCGGGCTCGAGCGAGTGAGAGAGAGAGAGGTGGCTCGGTCGGGTCAATCGACCCGAGCTAGACTCGAGTTTTGACCTGGTTCAACCGAGTTGAGCCAGGGGCATTTCAGTAATTTCACAAATATGAAAAATTCAAATCTTTCAAAGAACTTTATAAATTCACATAAAATCCTAAAAATACAAACAAAATATGTATACATATCAGCAGAAAATAATCTACCCAAATAAAATACCTCTTTGAATTTTTGAAAATTATCCAAACTTTAATGAATTTTAACTCCCAAACAAAAGGAACAAAAATCAGCTAAAAATAGTTAACACACTCTATAAATTATGTGGAATTTTATTATAAGTGTTGAAAAATATTTTGTGGATAAAAATTCAAAGATCCTTAAGTGGATCATTCTTTGGAATAATTTCTTAAAATTATTTTCTTAAGAAAAATAATCTGGGAAAATAAATACTAAGTTCAAAATAATATTTGAACTATACCAAGACTATCTTGTTACTCATCCTAAATCAAAAATATTCAAACATAAATGATTTTTTACACTAAATTCAAATACACAAAAATCAACTAAAAATATGCAACATACTCTACAAAATATGAGGAATTTTTATGTAAGTTTTATTTGAAGTTTTGAAAAAACATTTTCTGGATGAAAAATTCAAGGATCCTTAAGTGGAAATGACTTGAAATTCTTTTTCAAAAACTATTTTCTTAAAAGAAAATAATATGGGAAAATAAAGTCTTAAAATTCAAATGTATTGAACTATTTAAATTCAATCACTTTAGATTTATTCCTCATGAAAATTGTTGTCAAGCACTTTAAATAATTAAAAACTCCAAAGCACTTGAAAAGTCTTAAATCCGCAACTTGGGAATTTTGGGGTGACGATGCATATCATGATTATGCATAATAGCATGCTGCTAGAGTTTTCAGTAGTCCTTATCAGGATTACTTTGCTATTTCAGACTCGGGGTTTTACCGCAAACCCTAGAATCCCGAAGAGTTGAACGGCCATTTCTATCACAGGCAAGTTCATTCTTGCATGTCCGTTGAAATATTTTTATCAAAGTATTTATAAAAGTAATATATTTATTCATCTGCATAAAAGAGAAAAACCTATTTTCGAATGATGTGAATTGCTATATATACTATGTTGGCTGGCAATGGAACCACGGATTGATGTTGTGGTGGAGGTTCCATTGTACGGGAAAGTATATACCTAGGATTAATTACCAATGTCACAGTGATCCTTGGGCCGTATTGAAGCGTTTACCATGAGATCTGCTATGGACGGTAAAAGTCAGCCGTATCTTCTCTCGTTCACATATCCTCGGCAGGCTATTACCTGGTTGTGTCCGTTGCGGCGGCCAACAGCGTGGAAGCGCGTGACCTTCCCACCTGACGGGGTGACTGGAATAGAAGCTCGGGAGGGGTGGCGGGATAGCGGTCTTTGTTACCGGCCGCGCCACAAATGGGCGGATATGTGTTGTGCGGAGAGGGCGGTGATTGGCTTTGGACTCACACCTAGCCCCATACCATGGAAGTATGGACGGGAAAGTACGCCCGGAAAGGCAACAAGGCTGGGTTTCTCTCATGGGTAAAGTTACGCAGCTCTGCAGAGTCAACAACAAGAAATTGTGACCGTCACATCCGTGTTCCCGGAAGGAACTACAGACCGCAGCGGGAAAGGCATCCCAAGTGATGACTATGAACCCGTGGAGACTGTGAGCATAGTTTTCTGAAATAAAACCTGACCTTTTGAAGAAATCTTTTCCAAAACTTGCATCATGTCAATGACCGTTGGTCATGGCAATAGCTAGTGCATAAAACACCTTATCGCCTATAATTTGAACTTGCTGAGTAACGCTTGTGTTGCTCACCCTTTCCCCGTTGACCCCCTGCTTAGATTTTGGAGCCATCAACGGAGTTGCCAGTTAGCCATCACGACGTCAAGGAAGTATCCAACAAGGAGTCAAGTCTACTGGTGGAGCTTGAAGGAGTCAACTGCTACTACACCAACGGAAAAACGACGACAACAATGACAATGGTGGGGCAACAACAATATTATCAATGGCATACATGACGACCACTTTGCCAATGAAGGAAATAACAACTATTGGAAGGAGGAGACAACCCTGGATAAAGATATTCCAGATGGAATAGATTAGGGCTGTGACAACAGCAGTAGTGGATGAGGAATTAGAGCTAGAGCTGATATCCAGCTTAGAGTTACGATTTGGATCTTTTTGTATTTCTTTCGCACGAGACTTGCTTCAATATAAAAGGAAGGTCTCGAGATTTTGTATTGAATAGTGTTGTAATCCTATAGTGTTACCTTGGACCGGCTATGTTTCTGTTGTACTACTCTGAGGGATGTAATATTTGCGGAGAGGTCCTTCCGTGCGTGTTACATCAACGACTTGTACACTACAACATGCAGTGGTGTGCTGGGTCACCGCACTTACCCACACTAAACATAATATCCGGTCTAGATGCACAAAGATAGAGCAAAGAACCAATCGTAGAACGATAAAGCTTTTGATCCACATCTTTACCCTCGGTGTCGGTGAAGAGATCACCCTTTGGTGACATAGGAGTCTTCTTGCGCTTGGCATCGGTCATGTTGAACTTTTTGAGCATGTCTTGGGTGTATTTGGCTTGGTTGATGAAGGTTCCTTCTCCATATTGCTTCACTTCAAAGCCAAGGAAATACTCCAACTCCCCCATCATGGACATCTCAAACTTGCTAGTCATAAGCTTTGCAAACTCATCATTGAAAGCAT
The DNA here is from genome assembly GCA_947311845.1 of Poa pratensis. Taxonomy (NCBI): domain Eukaryota; kingdom Viridiplantae; phylum Streptophyta; class Magnoliopsida; order Poales; family Poaceae; genus Poa; species Poa pratensis. Next base: position 3,412,624 of record CAMZMU010000104.1, read on the forward strand.
TGTTAGTAGACCTGTCGTGGGGTTGTCACGGCAGATGTTTGATGCACCTAAAATGCATCTACTTTTCCAAGCACTTTGCTTCATAATTTGCTCCGGAATCTTCCCATATTTGAATAAAACTGCTGAATCTGACGCTGTTTTTAGCAAAGTCTCCTTTCTGGTTGTTTTTGCAGGAAATTAAATCGGGGAAAAATACCACGTCATTTTTTATGGAAAAGAAGGACATCGTGCAAAAGACGGACTCGAGGAGGCGCACGAGGCCCAAAAGAGTGGGGCCCACCCATCTGGAGCCTCGGGCACCGCCTCTCCGTCGGTCTTCCGCGTACCCCTTCATATATACGAAAAAGTGGACGCCCTAGGAGGAGGGGAGTTTTCGCGAAACAGAGCGCCGCCACCACCACGATCTTCGTTTTCGGAGACAGATTGATCCAGGATTTCTCCCCCGGAGGAGAGATCCGGAGGCCGTCTTCACCGCCATCTTCACCGCCTTCATCTCCATCGACCATGAGCTCCTTCACCATCACCATGTGTGAGTAGTCCGCTGTAGGCACATGAGGTGGATGGGGATTGGATGAGATTGATCATGTAATGGTACCCGTTGTTCTAGATCCTAGGGGTTTATCTTGAAGATACTTTTGTATTGTGTTGATGCACTTATGCTATGTTTAATGCTTGCTACTAGGGCCCGAGTGGCATGATTTCAGTACTGAACTTATTTTGCCCCATCATATATTTGAGTTTGGTATCTATCTGCAAAGTGTATTACCTGCTATTATGTTGAACCTGCGAACCCTAAAAGTGACAGTAGGGAAAACAAGGGGGAGATGTATTAGTTTGAGGATTCTATGTGTTCATGAAGTGTTAATGCGTTGTTCCGGGCTATTCGAAAGGGTAGACCTTAATTACCTGTAGTTCCAAGTTGGCCCCGGTGAAATGGGCAGGTAGGACAATAGATGTTGTGCAAATTCTCTTGGTTAGTACGCACAACTATTTATGGAACACATACCTACATATATCGGAGTTAGAGATAAGTCCCATTGCTGTTTATATCTTATTATATGATCAATCTTATTCATGCAACACCCCGCTATCACCTCGTGCCTACGTTTCCGGTGAAAACTGGGAAACCCTTGTTACTACTGCTGTTTTATTTTGCTTGCTTGAATCACCTTACTGCCATCACTATTACTGCTGCAAGTTTATTGATATACAGGTGTGGTTGAGAGTGACGCCTCAATTGCCAAAGTCTTATTGGTATTCTTGTGTTCCCATCGAGTCGAACTATAAATTTGGGTAATACTTCCCAACGAAGATTTCAGCGATCCCCTATACTTGTGGGCATCAAGACATTTTCTGGCGCCGTTGCCGGGGAACCTAGCTTTATTGGTAAGACCACTTGTTATCATTTATTTGCTGCACTTGCTTTTTCCTAACCATGGGAAAGGAAAAGATTACTCCGAAGGAACTGAGGCCTTCAACTACTCGTAGAGGTACGGACTTGCTAAGTAGGCCAAACTTTTCACCTAATGCGTTTCTGCTGTTGTTCCTAAGAAAAAAGGAAAAGTTTTATCTAGTTCACCATTGTCTAAGATGTCTACTAGTACTGAAAATGATTTAATATGTGGTAGCATAGACAAAGAAGTGACACCTGAAACATCTGAGACAACTGAAACACCTGAATTTCCTGAATCATCTATTATTGAAAATGTGGAGTCTGATTTGGAAGATAATGAGTCTTGTGATGATGAATATGAAACTTCTTCTTGTGAGGAAGAAGATGCAATTGCTATGGCTTTTATGGATTCGAATCTTGATAAATTGGATAAACTTGATAGCAATAAAAATTCTTCTCTTGCTGATTATTTTCCTGTTACTAAGAAAATGAATGCTCCAGCTATTAAAATTAAAGATAAAGATTATGAGTTTAGTGTTGATCCCGAAATAATTAAAAAGGCTGAGAAGTTTAAGTTTAATGGGAGAGACAATGAATTTCCTTTTGAACATATTGCTGTTTTGCATGATTTGTCTGTTTTATTTGGTAAAGATGAGATTCACCAACGCTATTATTTCTTAAAGTTGTTTCCTTTTACCTTGGGAGGAGATGCTAAAACTTGGTATAATAGTTTAGAACCTGGATCTATTACTAGCAAAGAAGAATGCTTGCAATTATTCTATAATAAATATTTCCCTGCTGATAAGATTCATGGTTTAACTATTGAGATTAGCAAATTTTCGCAGAAAGAGAAGGAGGATCTACCCCAAGCTTGGGGGAGATACCGTAAGTTGGTTAGGAAATGTCCTACACATGGCTTCAAGAGTAATGAAATACTTGATATATTTTACAATGGACTAACTAAAAATACTAGAGACTATCTTGATAGTATTGCAGGGAATGTTTTCAGGGAAAGGACCATTGATGAAGCAACCGAATTATTGGAGACTATCTCTAGGAATTATGAAGATTGGAATATTGAAGTGATAAATGAAAAAGAGGTATTCCCAGAGAAGAAAGGAGGTATTCTTAAATTAAATGATGAACAAATGAAAGTAGCTGCCAAGGATATTGAAGAGAAGGGAATTAAAACCTCTCATCTCAAGGAACTATCTGAAATGGGTGTTAAACTTCCTATTGATAAACCATGTTTTCCAATCCAAGTCAATGCTATTAGCTCTATGGAAGGTAATGAAAAGGTAACACCTCCTATTGATGTATCCTATGTTAACGATTTTGCTTATAACCATAATCCTGAGGAGCATAGTATTAGAATGAGTATTATGGAAAACTCTCATAAGATTAAATTTCTTCGTGAAAGTTTAAATGCTAGTGTAGAAGAAGTTAGAAGAATTATTAAACACTGTGAGATGATGAATAATCAAGTTGAACAATGGTTTCTCTTCAAAATAAATTGTATGAAAATCTTATTGAGAAGAAACAGGTTTGTGGAGTTAATACTAGAGGTGGTGCAAGTACTCAGGATCCTGATTATCCTGAAGACCATCCTAAGAGAAAAGAGCAAGAGGCTCTCAAGAAGAAATCTTCTGCAGGAAAATCTCCCAATGAAAACAAAGATATTGATGATTCTCAAGAACAAGATAAGGATATTTCTATTTCTGATGCTGAGACTGAAGATAATAATAATGAAGAAGAGGAATCATCTACACCTGAAGAACAACATGAAGCTGAAAATATTGAAGAACCTGAACCTCCTGAAAAAGACCTCAACCATCTATTGATAAGAATAAAAAGAAGAAGCATCCAAATCAGCAAAAAGGTAAAGAGAGGGATCCATGGGTACAAAGGCCCATACCATATCCCCAAGAGGTAATGAAATCTTTGGATGATGCTAGGTTTGAGAAATTTCTTGAGTTGATTAAAACTTTATATTTGCAAATCCCTCTTGTTGATGCTATTAAAATTCCTCCTATTCGAAATATATGAAAGATATTGTCACTAATAAAAGAAAGATACCTAATGATGCAATTACTGCTATGCTTGCTAATTATTCATTTGAGGGAAATTGCCTGAAAAACGTGGAGATCCTGGTATTCCAACTATTCCTTGTCATATTAAAGATACTTATGTGAAATATGCATTATGTGATTTAGGAGCTGGTGTTAGTGTTATGCCTTTTTCTTTATATAAGAAACTTAACCTAAACAAATTGGTTCCAACTGAAGTGTCATTGCAAATGGCTGATAAATCAACTGCTAAGCCTATTGGGATATGTGAGGATGTTCCTATCTCTATTGCTAATGTGGTAATACCTACAGACTTTGTTATATTAGAAATGCCTGAAGATGATAATTTATCTATTATTCTTGGAAGACCCTTTTTAAACACTGCAGGAGCTGTGATAAATTGTACTGAGAGCAAAGTGACATTCAATGTCAAAGGAAATGAGCATACTATCTATTTTCCCAAGAAGAATCCTGTTACAATGATAAACAAGAGTGTGAATTCTATTCAAAGAAATACTATTATGATTGGAAGCTTTGAAATTGCACTACCACCTCCTGTACCAAAATATGCTACCTTGATGATTGGAACCATTCCAATCAAATTGAGGTATCCTGAACTTCTTTTTATATATAAAATAAGAATCATTTATGTTATCCTTTACATATTATTAATGAGACTTGATCAACCTCATTACTAATGTGGAAATGATGCAAACTTGATTCCCATAAAAATTTGCATTGCATTTTAATTTTATTTGTCTTAGAACTTTAGAATATTTGCATAAACATAATTATTTCAGAAGTCCAGAAATTCCAGAATATGAACTTTGAAAAATTCTCTTCAGAAAATTTTCTTGAAAAATTCCAGAAAAATTTGGGGTTAAGTTATTTTACCAGAGGGACCAGCAGCCAAAAGTGGGGGCCAAAAGGCCACCAGGGACCAAAATGGGGTACCCCACGCGGCCAGATTCCTTGGCCGCGTGGGACCCACCATTTTGACCCACAGGTGGATTAGGTGAGCAGCCAGTGCCCATCTCCTCACCCTCGACAGAAAACCACCTCCAGGTATTTTTCCCAAATTTTCCCGAGCTCCCTCTTCCTGCCATCTTCGATCTCCCAAGTTTGAGCAGATTTTTCAAATCTGTTTGGTGGAATTACTCCTTGGTATGTGACTCCTCCGCCCATCCAATTACTTTTTGTTCTTATGCTTTATTTATGAAGTATTTTGCTGTACAAGTGTCACTAATATGCTTGAGAAACCATAGATTTGAGTTTTCTAGTTAATATGATGCATGATATTGATGTGGAGACTAGCTATGGATGGTTCAATGTTGTTTTAGATTGTTACATCTTAATTTTTGTTGGATTATTTTTGGACAGCAAGCTTTCACCATGAACAAGGGTAAGGGATTCATGGGGATGATGTCAAGAACAAGGAGGAGGCCATCTAGAGCCACCGATAATCATGATGATGATCATCTATGGGAGGATGGTGCAGAGTTTGTGGGGGAAAAGCTTCGGATTCATGCAACCAAATGGCAAGACCCGATGTTCTTAACCATTGGGGGATAGGAGATGACTTCAACGCCTTCGTCACTGCAGCGGGCTTACTTGAGTTCTCTCGTCATCCACGGGAGACATACGAGGGGATCGCACGGGAGTTCCTCTCCACCTTCCGCTTCGAGGGCCCCGAACTTCACAAACGCAGTAAGAAGAGTAATCCACCACCTCCTACTTTCACGGTTAAATTTACTATGAGGGGGCAGCGCCTTGTTATGTCATTAGAAGAGTTTTGCAAAGCTATTCGTGTGGAGAACACGGGTAGTTGGGATGAGATAGGTGCTGATTCAAATCAGGACTTGTTTCTTTTTGGCGTAGCATTTCTGTTAATGTTCCTGAGAGGCTCAATAGGGGCAAATTTACCCACATACAGCACCCAAGTTTGAGATACTTTGCGTTGTTCCTTGCAAGAGGATTTCTTGCTAGAGACAACAATTCTGCTTGCACGGGACCAATGGTTTATTTACTTAAATGTGCAAAAGAAAACACCACATGTGAGTATAACTTGGGAGTCATTCTTGCTAGAACTCTGCATTTAGCTGTGAGAAGGAACATGACTGATACTACCCCTATATATGCTGGTGCTATTGCTACTTTAATATATGAGCACATTAAGGAAGAGAGGGGCTTTGATAACAACATGGGTAGACGTGTAGAAGAGTCTAATTTACTTGATTTTACTTTAACCTGTCGCATGGAAATGAGTGAATGGCATAAGGGTGGTTGCAACTATATTTATAAGAGTCACAATGGACAAAATGTGTCCATTAGGCTCCCTCGTGCTGACCTTTTTGACAGGAACACCGGAAAATGGACCGTGGAAGAAGTGCCACCACAAGAGGAGCCCCAAAACCCGGAGATGCAAAACTATCCATGGGGTTTCCGAGGACCGGAGCAAGGAGGGTACCAAGGTGGTGACCCCTCTTACTATGGAGGAGGGTCATCAAGTGGTGCACCACCTTACTACGACGGAAGTGGAAGTGGTGGATACGACTACCACCCGGGATACTAGCTTGAACTCAAGCTTGGGGGAGTACTTCTCTCCCTTTTCATTCGTTGTTTTATATCACTTTTATCTTGTTATGTTTTAGTTTATTGTTCTGAAAATCTTGAAAACACAAAAAGATTTTATTTGTTTCTCTTGCTTATTTACTTCTGGTCATTTACCTTATGCATCTAAAAATTAAAAAGAACAAAAATATTTTCGTTTTCTTGAATCTAATGCAAAAACGGAGGTGCAGGAATTTCTGATTCTGTTCACTGTTTGATTTTTCATATTTTTTCTGTAACTCCGAATGAGCTAAAATTTTAACCACTGCTGCAACTTTATATGACCTACACACCCGTAAATTATGAAATTATTCTGATGTGTTTAGGTAGGGTAAAAACAGTACTGTATGCAGTAGCATTTTTGGCAGATTTGAGTTTTTATTGCGCAGTTCAAGTTGGGAGAGGAGAACAACAATGATGAGCTGATGTGCATGAAGTGGAGGAAAGGTATGACACCTTTGCCGTGCTTATGTGGACTTTTTAATAATAGCAAGTGCGCATGTCATAATTTCTCTAACATCTAGGGAAGTGCTAGCAAATGTTTATTCCTCCGTGGTTTAGTATGTTATATTATGATGCAAGAGAGATATTATTTAGTGTCAACACTTGGATGTGGATTGAATAACTGTGGTTCTAAACAAAGGTCTACGCATCCCATTGTGCTTGCTAAACTTGCCAACCAAAGTAAAAGATCTTTTCAAATGATAAACATGAAGTCATATGCTTGACAATCTTAGGGTTGAGAGTTAGCCCATATGTGCTGACACATGCAAAGCTTTCAACGTGCTCTTAATTATATTTAGTTGATATCATGTACTTTTGTCTATGGATGCCTATCACGGGTGAAATAAATGTGGAAACTTAGTAAGTTTAAGGAGTTTGTATAAATGGCTAGAGAGATGCTTTGGGCCGCCAATCTAAGCCATGCATCATTCATGGTGGAAATTTACAGCATAACCATAATGTTCATTCTATGATGCACCTCATAATAAAAAGCTATACCCATAGTAAATAAAAGAGTGCTGAGATTGTTCATTGTCTGTTTGTCTTGTTGTTTTGACATGGGCTGGCTTCCATGTCATGAGGCAAGAGGTACCCCTGTAGCAACTCTCAATGACGCTATTAAAATACTTACAATGACCTAAAACTTGAATTTACTCTGTGACCCGAGGTGAGTACACGTGGTGTAGGTACTCGTATTCACGGGGCATGAGGCTTTCAACCTCTAGTTGGTCAAGCATATGAGTCATAATAGGGAATGTTAAATGATTTGATAAAATTGAGAGCAAGGATGTAAGCACAATGAGTTCACTAGTCAACAAAGTAAAGAATCAAGAGATCTCAAAAATCTTGACATGATTCAATCAATAGCGATGCAAGAACCTTTGTTTTCTTCTACAGTTGGGCAAACTCATCCAAGTGCTGACACTTCATGTTATTTCCTTTGTAACAAATATAAATGCTTTAACACCGGTTAGATGCATCTTTGCCAGCAGTTTGTTATTTGTTATGGAAATTATGTTTTGAATACTTGTTGGTATTAAACGGTGTTGTATATGCAATGCAAAGTTCTTGTCAAAGTCTTTTCATCGCTTCTGCACTACGTTTGAGTTGTTCGAGGACAAACAACGAGCTAAGCTTGGGGGAGCTGATGCACCTAAAATGCATCTACTTTTCCAAGCACTTTGCTTCATAATTTGCTCCGGAATCTTCCCATATTTGAATAAAACTGCTGAATCTGACGCTGTTTTTAGCAAAGTCTCCTTTCTGGTTGTTTTTGCAGGAAATTAAATCGGGGAAAAATACCACGTCATTTTTTATGGAAAAGAAGGACATCGTGCAAAAGACGGACTCGAGGAGGCGCACGAGGCCCAAAAGAGTGGGCCCCACGCGGTCAGATTCCTTGACCGCGTGGGCCCACCCATCTGGAGCCTCGGGCACCGCCTCTCCCTCGGTCTTCCGCGTACCCCTTCATATATACGAAAAAGTGGACGCCCTAGGAGAGGGGAGTTTTCGCGAAACAGAGCGCCGCCACCACCACGATCTTCGTTTTCGGAGACAGATTGATCCAGGATTTCTCCCCCGGAGGAGAGATCCGGAGGCCGTCTTCACCGCCATCTTCACCGCCTTCATCTCCATCGACCATGAGCTCCTTCACCATCACCATGTGTGAGTAGTCCCTGTAGGCACATGAGGTGGATGGGGATTGGATGAGATTGATCATGTAATGGTACCCGTTGTTCTAGATCCTAGGGGTTTATCTTGAAGATACTTTTGTATTGTGTTGATGCACTTATGCTATGTTTAATGCTTGCTACTAGGGCCCGAGTGGCATGATTTCAGTACTGAACTTATTTTGCCCCATCATATATTTGAGTTTGGTATCTATCTGCAAAGTGTATTACCTGCTATTATGTTGAACCTGCGAACCCTAAAAGTGACAGGTAGGGAAAACAAGGGGGAGATGTATTAGTTTGAGGATTCTATGTGTTCATGAAGTGTTAATGCGTTGTTCCGGGCTATTCGAAAGGGTAGACCTTAATTACCTGTAGTTCCAAGTTGGCCCCGGTGAAATGGGCAGGTAGGACAATAGATGTTGTGCAAATTCTCTTGGTTAGTACGCACAACTATTTATGGAACACATACCTACATATATCGGAGTTAGAGATAAGTCCCATTGCTGTTTATATCTTATTATATGATCAATCTTATTCATGCAACACCCCGCTATCACCTCGTGCCTACGTTTCCGGTGAAAACTGGGAAACCCTTGTTACTACTGCTGTTTTATTTTGCTTGCTTGAATCACCTTACTGCCATCACTATTACTGCTGCAAGTTTATTGATATACAGGTGTGGTTGAGAGTGACGCATCAATTGCCAAAGTCTTATTGGTATTCTTGTGTTCCCATCGAGTCGAACTATAAATTTGGGTAATACTTCCCAACGAAGATTTCAGCGATCCCCTATACTTGTGGGCATCAATGTTACGCAGAGGTGACTTTGAGTTGGGGACCTGGCGACTCAATTGTTCAGGAGATTGTTTATCTCTACGGGGCCAAGGGATTTACCCAGGTTCAGCCTCTTCATTGGAGATAAAAGACCTACTTCCTGCTTTTCTTTATTGATATGTGGATCTCGATAACCCGTCGGCGAGTTGGCTGCCAAGTTTCGAGTCTGGGTTGCAGGGGTTTGCTTGATAGCAATTGAGCATATTGATCTATGACCTAGGAGCCGGCTTATATAGGCTGCCGGGTTTCCTGGTCGCTTACAAGGTAAATCCGGGTTACACCCGATCTCGGAGTCCTACTCTAGGTCCTTCTAGGTCCTTCGTGTCCTCCAAGTCTTGGACTCCGTGGCGTGCACCGCTTCCGGGTCTTCTGAAACCTTCCTTCTAGAGTCGGGTTACCGACAAGCGCACCGGCCTATCTTTGTAACCCGGCCCATGATGATGGCTAGCTGGCCTCGCTGGGCCTCATGCCTGGCGGGTCACGCTTCCCTCTCCATGGGCCTACCGGGTTATGATTCCCCCAACAAGACCCAAATATAATATCATACACATAGAGTTGGCATAAGAATAAGTCACGGTGGGATTAATTAGCCCCACTTGGAATCCACGGTCTACAAGGAACTCTCGTAAGTGCTCATACCACGCACGTGGGGCTTGTTTAAGGCCATAGAGCGGTTTGTCAAGTTTGTAGACATAGCCCGGATAGTTGGGATCTTCGAACCCCGGTGGTTGCTTAACATATACCAACTCATTAATTAGACTGTTAAGAAAGGCACTTTTAACATCCATTTGTTGTAGTTTAAAGTTATGATGAGATGCATATGCAAGCAAGAGACGAATGGATTCAAGGCAAGTAACGGGGGGCAAAGGTTTCATCGAAATCAACCCCTTCAACTTGAGAGTACCATTGTGCCACCAATCTTGCCTTGTTTCGAATGACTACGCCGTTCAAATCTTGCTTGTTCTTGAAGACCCACTTGGTTCGGATGACGCTCTTGCACCCTTTAGGCCTTGGCACCAATTTCCACACCTTGTTGCGCTTGAAGTTGTTCAACTCTTCATGCATGGCATCGATCCAATCATGATCTTCAAGCGCTTTAAACACCTTCTTGGGCTCGATGAAGGACACGAAGGCATGGTGGGAGTTGAAGCTTGCTAGTTGCTTTCTTGTGACAACCTTGCTTTGAACATCACCAAGAATCTTGTCCATTGTATGATCCTTGAGCATAAGGTTTCTTTCTCTTCTCTTTGCTCTTATAGCCCTGATCTCTTCCGAAAATTCTTGAGATACAAATGTTGGATGTATGCCCAAAAGGCAATGTATTTATACATCTGATTCATATATTATGTTTCGTGTTTACTATGCTAGTATAACTGCTATGATTTCTGAATACGTGATTCAGGAGAAAGCTCATACGCACGTGTATAAAACATGAACATTAAAAGTTACCCTAGTCTTATTTATAGACTAATTTGTTGAATGCTTGATGATCAAGCTTTCATGGTCATGAACATTGTATATGTCAGCATCAACAAGTGGCATATTGCGGGAGATCAATATGGCTGGGTAGACCCAAGTTTTGGTATGCTAAGAGATTCCGTTTGTTTTGTCCTTAGCTTATCTCAGAAAGGTTATTATACGACATGTCCTTGAACCATGAGGTTATTAGGGTTGTGTATACTAGAGTAAATGCTTTGGTGCTATCAACCATCACAACCGTAACTTGGTGATCATAACGGCAGTTACTGGGTAGTTACAAAGGTGTGCATGATCATGATATTCTGAGATGGAAGATTACTCCTCTCTCAAAAGAGAGATACACCCTGGGCCCACTCGGTATGAAAGGTATCCATTACGTTCTACAGACAATGCATGGTGAAGTTACACCATGTGGGATATCGTAATACGGGAACGAGTAAAGGGAACTTGCCGGTTAACGAGATAGACAAAGATGTAGTGAATCAAGAAAGATTCATGGAAACATCAACGGATATGTATATTTCGGGTAAAGTTCTCTATCGCGAGTAATGGGAATGATGTATTAATAATCAACAGGTTCAACAGTGTGTCTTCGCATAACGGTAGCAGTTATTCAGGTCGTCCTCGGATCTGACCCTGGCCGGTGATTAGATGAACACATCTAATTATAGCAACACGTTATCGAACCTGTAGGGTGGACACGCTTAAACTAGGATTGGTTAGTTGTGTATATTGGTTGGTCTGGAACATAGTGAGAAAGTATCATCGGATTGCATCTGCGTGATAGATATATTTATATATATCAGAGAGATAATAAAGGCAGACATTGGATGTCTCGGAGTGATAGAAGTTACTATCACTATCGGATTTATTCCGAGGGTGTTTATATAAGTGGAAATATGTATCCAGAGTATTTTGTCTGCGGATAATGGGTGTCCCGGATCATGTAAAAGTGTTTTATATGATAAGTAATTAATTCGGGGAATATTCTGTAAAACGAAATATTTAAATAAGAAGTAATTAGACAAAATATTATTTAGTTCAATATTAATTTATTTAATTAATAAATAATTATTGGAAAAATATTAAGGCCAATAAAAGGTGGTTGCTATGGTGGTGGGCCGAAGCCTGGCGGGCGACGCGGGCGCCGGTGGCCAGGCGGGCCGACGCGGGCCAGCGGGCAACCGCCCGGGTCGGTGGCCAGGCGGGCCCCACCCAAGTCGGTGCGGCGGCCAGCCCCACCCGGGTCGGTGCGTGCAAGGAAGGAGGGGGGAGAGGCGAGTTGGAGTCCAACTCCAACTCCTCCTCCCAAACCGAATTGGGCTAGGGTTCTTTCCCCTTGGCCATCTATAAAACCCCACCCCCTCCTATTTGGAGAAAAATAAGAAACACACAAGTTACATACAAGTTTAGATCTCTTCTAGTTGGTTTAGAGGGAACCTCTAATTAGAGGCAACCTCTCCGATTAGACTAGATCTAATCTCTCGCTTTCTCCTTCTCATGTGTTGAGAACTCCACCTTCATATACGCCAGCGGTGCTTCAAGCTTGGACGGCGAAGCCCTGCTGAACCTTTCCCAGCGTACGCGTGCGAGCTCTCAGAGGGGTGAGACGTCTGACCCTCACTCTGCTGGACCAAGGAGATCAAGCAAGGAGAAGACATGCGATATCTCTCTACCAGGCTTGGTTGAGAGAATCGGCGACAAGCTACATCGACTACTTCATCGACATCGACTTCGGCGACGGGCTACATCGACTACGTCATTAACACTTCTTCCGCAACTTCGGTGTTGGTAACGTATTCTATCTAGATCTTCGGATCTTCGTATTCACATGTATCTTCATAGTATAGATCTTGGAGCGTTGCGTAGCATGTTGAACGAAAATTTTAAATTTCCGTCGCGCAACCCAATAACAACTTGATCATTCCCTTCATCGCTTGAGTCATGTGCACCACCTTGATCATTAACTTGTTCTTGGTCTTGTGCAGGACTCAAAATATCATCATGAGCATCTATTGCTGGTGAGGCCGGAACTTCTGAAACAACGGTAGTACCACTGGAACGTGGCGATAGTACTGGGCTGACCGGTATTTCTGGCTGTTGGCCTTCAGCAGCAACACTTTGTCGATCTTGCTCTTGAGGTGGTGCACTTATGGCTTGATCTTGAGGTTGAGGAGGATCTTGAGATTGAGGAGGATCTTGTGACGGTGGTGGAGATGGTGCTTCTTGAGGAGGGTCTTCTTCAATGGGACGAATGTCCCCAATGGCCATTCTCTTCAAAGCAAGCACCATGGGCACATCACCTACATCATTAGAATCTATTTGCCCCACTTGGGAGCCGTTATCCTCATCAAACTTCACGTCACTATATTCTTCAACTTGACCGGTGGTCTTGTTGTAGACTCTATAGCCGTGAGAGTTTGTGGAATAGCCAACAAATATACCTTCAATGGATCTAGGCTCAAATTTTGCCAAGCGGTTACCTTTCTTGCGAATGAAGCACTTCCATCCAAAGATGCGAAAATAGGAAATGTCCGGTTTCTTCCCAAGAAGAATTTCATAGGGGGTCTTGTTCAAGATTTTGCGGAGAAATAGCCGGTTGGAAGCATGACAAGCGGTGGAGATGGCTTCGGCCCAAAAGTTATATGGAGAAGCATACTCCTCAATCATGGTCCTAGCCGCATCCATGAGACTCCGGTTCTTCCTCTCTGCAACACCATTTTGTTGGGGACTATATGGAGTGGAATATTGATGAGCAATGCCCTCTTTACTAGGAAACCCTCCACGGTGTAGTTCTTAAACTCGGACCCATTGTCACTTCGAATCGTCATGATCTTCTCTTGATATTGATGATGAGTCATGTTGATGAAGTCAATGACCCTTTGTTGAGTCCCACTTTTCTTCTTGAAGAATAGACCCATGTGTATCTTGAATAGTCATCAACAATCACCAAGCAATACTACTTCCCACCAAGACTATCATAAGATAGGGGACCGAAGAGGTCCAAGTGAATGAGCTCAAGGATTCTTGATGTGGTAATCTTCGTCTTTGTGGATGGGCTTATCTATGTTGTTTTCCTAGAATGCATGATCTACACACACGATCTTTGGAAAACTTAATATCGGTTAGTCCAAGAATGTGATCACCACTTTGAAGATCATGAAGTGTTCTCATATTGGTGTGGGCTAGTTGGCGATGCCAAAGCCAACCAACATCAACTTTAGCCATTAGGCAAGTCGCGGTAGAAGTGCTCTCCATCGAGAAGTCAAGCACATACATACCGAACTCGACATGCCCAACAAAGATACTTTAAGAGATCCCTTCACGATGATGATCAAAGTCTCGTCATCAAAGTAACACCCATAACCACATTTTGTAATTTGATAGACGGAAAGTAAGTTGTAACCAAGGGACTCAACAACAAGGACATTCTTGATAGAGACTTCTCTAGCAACAACGACCTTGCCTCGTCCCAGTACCTTAAGCTCGCGGTTGTCACCAACTTTGACTCAGGAATATTGAGGTAAAGGAGGTCCAATATCATCCACCAAGTCAATGCGTCCGGTCATGTGTTGGGATGCTCCACTATCCACTGTCCATCGACCCGCACCAGATGCCACACCCTACAAGAGATCAAGTCTTTGACTTAGGTACCCATTTTTGGATGGGTCCTTTCTTGTTAGTCGCAAGGGTCTTTGGAACCCAAATAGCCCAATGATAATCATCACCATAAGAAGTACCAACATATTTAGCATAAACATGTCCATCTCTAGATTTCATAAGAACATAAGATGGGTTATATTTTTCGGCAAAGTTATTGTGAGTGGCGGTGCCCCCCTCACCACCCACAATGGTGTTGGTCTCATTTTCTTTAGCCAACTCCCCCTCCTTCACAAAGATGATAGCTTTGGAAGAGTGGACTTCTTCTTGTTGTTGTTCTTCTTCTTTGACTTGGTGGAAAATCCAAGTCCTTCTTTCCCAATTTGATCCCTTTGATTGCTCAAAAGGTCACTGAGATTTTTTTTCTCCTTGGGCACAAGACATAATGCCCTTCTCAAGTTGAGCCTTCAACCTAGAGTTCTCTTCAACAAGATTAGCATGCTCACAACAAATATTAGAGTTGGAAACAATTTCATTTGATGTGGAGGCAATAGCTTCTTTTACTTGTTGACCTAGGAATTGATCATGAGACTTCTCAAGTTTAGCAAAAGACTCTTTGAGGGTTTTAAGTTCCTCTTCAAGTCTTTTGTTTTCCTTCTCAAGTCTTGCATGGCCAATGCCTAGCTCATTCTTTTCATTTTTATAGACTTTGGAAGAAGCAAGAGCATGTTCATAATCCTTCTTTACTCTAGCCATGTCAATAGCATAAGATTCCTCTAAGTTAGATAGAGCCTCCTCAAGAGACCCTCTACGAGTTTGCTCCTTTTCAAGAGCGATACAGAAATCCGCTATCTCATTAGCGTTCTCACACTCACGACCCGCCATGGTCGATATACTCCTCCTTTTCATCTACAAGAGAGTTAGTTTCATCAAGTTGCTCAATCAGAGCATCAACATGCACCTTGTTCTCCCCCTTGAGATTAGCTAGCCATAAATCCACCTCACTTGGACTTTGGGGCTCCTTCTCAACATTTTCTACACAATCCAATAAAGAAGGAGGTGTAGAAGCAATGGGCTTAGGAGAAGGAGTTACTGAAGTGGCTTTTGCCATGAGACATGTGTAGGGAATGGCCTCATTCTCATTGGGAGATTCGAATAGGGATGACGGAGTAGAGGAAGTAGTAGCTATGGCAATACGAGCGGTAGCTATGACTTCATTTTCTTTATCACCGGACATGTACTCTTCCAACAGTTGTCTATCTTGGACACACAAGGCATTGGGGACCCTCTTCTTCACAAAGTTCTTGTTGATGAAGGTTTTGGTCTTGTCTTTCCTCACAAGCTTGCCATTGTTGTCTTCTCTATTCTCAAAGGGGCAATCGGCAATGAAGTGGTTGACATTGCAACAATTGTAGCAACTTCTTGAGCGCTCCACTCTTGGTTTGCTTCCTCTAGCAAAAGGTCTTGATAGAGTTCCCTTGTTGCGGTTTCCCCAAAAGGCCCTTGAGGCAAGAGCCATGTGATCATGATAAGCGTGCTTGGTCTCATCCGGATCATCTTCTTCTCCATCCTCAATGACATCTTCACAAGTGATGACCTTGTACTTCAATGCGAGGTTTGGAGATTGTCCCGCAAGACCCCGTTGTCGAGCATTAGCGTGAATGGAGCTCTTCACCACCATTCCAATAGAGACAAACTCATTGAGCACGGTGTTGGAGTCAAGGGTGGCAAAGTCCGGTCTTGATCGAATGGTTTGAGCCAATCCTTGGTTGGAGGGAGTGATTGCCTTGAGGAACTTGCATTTGATCCAATCATCTCCAATCTTCTCAAAACCAAAGTCATTCAAGGTGATAGCAACAGCGATGAGTCTTCGATAGAGAGCTTCGGGGGTCTCGTCCTCATTCATCACGAACTCATCGGCTTCATCTTGAAATGCTTCATACTTGGAGAGTTGAATGCTTGAATTCCCCAAGAACAAGGTGTGAAGATTGTCCCAAGCTTGTTTTGTCGTCTTGCACATCCGAATGTGTGGAAGGTATGTGGGGTCGGCGGCCGTTTGGATCATGTGCATAGCTGTGGCATTGAGTTGATGGTTGGCCTTCTCAGTTGGAGTCATGTTGCGGGGATCTTGAGGATAGAAGCTTTGCTCTAAAATATCAATCAAGAAAACACAAGAGCTAGACATATGTGATAGCATAGAATATTGCCAATTAGGAAAATCTCTTGGGTCAAGCTTAGGAGGTGCGCCCATATTGGTGATGTGTGGTGGGGGAACATTTTGGTGGATGGTGTTATACGTTTGTTTCGGTGGAACATGCGCATACACCCCCGGCTTCCTTGGGGTTGAGCCACCACCCTCATTTTTCTATGTTTCGGGATCGGCTTTCACCGTTCCTTCCGCATTGACGATCTCTTTTGAAGGAAGGACACCTTCCTTAACAAGATCATCTTCCGAGGGGGGTAGATCAACTTTAGGAGGAGGTTTCTCTAGAAACTCCTTGAACATCTACCGCATCGATTCCTTCATTCTTTTGGTGATGTTGGAAGTGATCTCGCTATTGAGATTTGACATCTTATTCTTGAGTTCACTCACAACTTCATCAAGGCGTTCATTAGTGACCGATGCGGTCGGGTCATCGTTGTTTACCATATTCTCTTAGGCGGTGAAGCCTTAGATAAGAGCCGAGGCTCTGATACCAATTGAAAGATCGATATGGTCGACTAGAGGGGGGTGAATAGGCGACTACCAAATTTTATTTATTTTCTTTTTAATTAAGACCTGGACAATGTATAACAAGGTTGACTAGATGTGCACTAGATGATAGCAACCTGTGTGATACAAACAAGATATAACAAGTAGCCGAAGCAACAAGTAAATGATAGAAATGATCGTAAAGTAGAGACACAGAGATGATTCCCGTAGTTCCTTCCCAAGGGAAGTACGTCTACGTTGGAGGAGTGTGGAGCCACCTAGGCACTCCAATAGCACGGATGTGCTCACTCTATTCTCCGTGAGCCTCACCCGTGGGGGTTCGGCTCATTCACTATGAGGTCGACTTGAAGGCATTGACCAAGCCGATACACAAAGGTCGGGGAACACCACAATGAGTTGGAGCCTCCCAACAATGTCCCGGATCTTCTCGCAACAAGTTGAGGTTCCAAAACGCACAAAGGGCTCCTAGGGTTACAAGCAACCCAAGAACCAACAAGATCCACAAAGATGATGGGGGGAAATGAAATTCCTTCGGTGAAGGTGTAGATCTAGACCTCCTCAAGCACTCCTCAAAGAATCAAGGCGATTGGGTGGTTGGAGTGGGAGATCTAGGAGTTTGAAACTTCTTCAATAATGGGGATTTAATTTCAAGTAGCTCAAATGTCCCAAGGTAGGTGGAGGGCATTAAATACCCCTCCCTCAGATCTGCCCGTTGGCAGCCTGCATCCCGCACCGGCGGTACTACAGCTGGCGGTCTTTAACGCTGCGCTAGGGTAGTCAACGGTCGTCTGCGCTCCGTCCCGCACCAGCGGTACAACCGCCACCGGTACCGCTGGAGGTACCGCAAACGGCTTCCGAAGCCGGTTTTGGTGGTACCGGGAGCGGTACTACCGCTGCGTCGCCTTGTCGCCAAGGAACCTTATCCATGCCAGTACCGCTGGCGGTACCGGATAAGGAGGCAGAACTAGAATCCAGCGGTACTGCCGCTGCGGCCTCCCAGCACAGAACTGGCGGTACTACCGCCGCCTGGCAGAAACCGCTTAGACATCTCCAAATTGAAATGTGAACGCGATGGAGACGATAGATGAACCTGTTCAAACTTATTCAACATGTTAGATGCAATCTTTGTATTATCATCAACACCAAAACATGATTAAGAGCGACAATGCTCTTTCAATAATATCAATATCTAAAATAACTAATACTCCCTCCGTCCATAAAAGGATGTCTCAACTTTGTCCAAACATACATGTTTGGACAAAGTTGAGACATCCTTTTATGGACGGAGGGAGTACATATAATATGAAAATATGTATTTCATAACGTTATAACAATAATGATTTGATATTATGGTTGTTGCATTATTTTTACTATATGGTTCGCCAAACTTTACAAAGAATTGAGTTTGAATTCAGCTAAAACATAAGGAGGGAGGGAGCATGAATATTTTTCGCACCAAATTGTGCTAACTCAAAACACATGAGCCCGTTAATTTTTTTAAAAAATACTTTTATTTTATAGATAAAATTGGCCCAACAGTTCAAGAGGCCGAAATGTGCCAGCCCGTTTACCACGTGGTCATGCCTAAGCCTCGAGGTGAGGCCAACGTGCCGGCACGGCCCGTTTGCTCCTGGTGGGTTCACATCCATTCAGGCACGTGCTGGGCCTAGGAGGCGCGTTGGCCACCTATATTGAGGAGGTCGCGTCCTAACAGGTTGGACTGTCCTCAACTCTGAATAGCATAGTCGTCATTCTCGTTCCGTCCGTCCCGTTAGGTGACGGTACCGTTAGGTGACAGTACCGTTTAGCTCCTGCGATTGCGGGGCGATTTCGTTAGGGCTTCCGTACGTCGACGTTAGGTGGGGAACCCCGTCTAGTCTCCGTCCTCGACCCCCGACCGTTGCGGGTCTCTGTCCCCATCTCGCTCGCCGCCCCCACCCCAGGACGACGAGAGAAACCTTTCCACCCCTTTCCCTACCACCATAAGCCTTTCGAGCGTGGCGGCGCATCGATCGTAATACACCTGCCTCCGCCGTGGTGCTGTGGTTCCCTGGGGAGGAGATGGCGGAGACGGGAGTCGAGGGACTGCTGGGGAAGCTGAAGCTGTCAGATGCGGAGAAGAAAGGCGTGCGAATTGGCCGTGGTGCTGGGAAGGCCATGGAGTTTCGTGATCCGCAGGCGATTGGAAAGCTCTTCTCGGAGAAGCCTGCAGTGGTGGATGCAGTGGGGACTGCCCTTGGTCGGATCTGGTGCCCGCTCAAAGGTCTGGTATGTAAAGATTTGGGGGACAATCTGTTCTTGTTCACCTTCAAACAGCACTCGGGGTATACTCGCGCAACGGAGGAGGGGCCGTGGATGTTTGACAAAGAACTTCTGGTGGTGCGTGAGTTCGATGCCACCAAATCCCTAAATGAGCTCGAATTTAAGTTTATCCCGATCTGGGTCAGAGTGGAGGGGCTGCCGCTGGGACACATGAACAAAGAAACGGGGCTGGACATTGGCAATGAGTTCGGCGAGGCACTCCAAGTTGATGTAGATGATGATGGTCTAGCTATTGGCCAAGTTCTGCGAGTCAGAGTCGGAATTGACATTACTGTTCCACTGAGGAGGGGGATTATGGTAGAAATTGGAGAGGAGGGGAAGGAGAAGTGGTGTCCTGTTACATATGAGTATTTGCCTGATTTCTGCTTCGCTTGTGGTGTCATTGGTCAAGTGGAGAAACTATGTAAAATTAAATTAGGCCCCAAGGAACAGAAACAGTATGGCACCTGGCTCAAATTTGTCCCACAGAGAAAGGGAAGTAATGAAGGCAGCTGGGGCAGAGGTGGAGAGCGTCGAACCACATTTTCATGGCGTGGGAGCAACTCGGGTGACCGGTTTGGTCGCAAATCTGGCAGTGATGCTGATGATTGGCGCAAGTCGCAAAAGGGGGATATCGAGGTGGGGGAGAAGGAAGTGACAAGTCCTTCAAAATTGCCGCCACCATGTGTTGTAGGGGGAAGTAAAAAAACTGAGTTTCGATCACTCTGAACCATCAGGCGGAAGTGGAACCTTGCCGGTAAAAATTCCAGAGGGGAGTCTGGGGGTGACCAAGGTGCTGTTCGTGTCCTTGATAAAGCGACAGGGGCAAAAACTATACCCAATGCTGGTGGGGGTGCTTGCATCGCTGGGGGTGGGAGCAAAGTCAAAACTCCCAAGAAATATAGGAAGAGGACCAGGGAGGAGAAGGAGGCGGAAGCTAGCAAGCTGGGCAACCAGGATATGGGAGAAAAAAGAGCAGCTGACCCAATGGAGCTGGACACAACCGTAAAGAAGGGGTCGAAGCGACCTAAGAGTGGACAAGTGGGAGAGGAAAAATGATCTGCGAAGTGGGGCTGGCGATCCAGCCCTGCGATACTGTCGGGGGAGTATCCCCGGGTAGGGTCAAGGCTTGGCATAGGTGGTGTTCGAAGTTGTGCTGAGGTACGGAAAGGGCTGACCTGTTTGGGCCTGGGAAGTTCCGAGCTTCATCTTGACCTGGAGAGTACAGGCCGACCTATTTTGGCCCAGAGGGGTCCGAGGTATACTATTGGCCAGGGCCGAGGTTCACTGTCCGAGCTATGTTCTGCCGACCTAACTACCTCAGAGCGGTGGTTTGTGTTGTGGGTGCAGGAGAAGCTGTGGGAAGGAAGTAAGATCCGACCTAGTAAAAGATATTAAGCGCAAGACCCGAGGTACGGAGCCCGTCACATCCGTGTCAGGCTAACCGAGGTGGTGGGCTGTAGGTCGGGCAGGAGTCAATGCTCCTGTCACTTCCAGCCGGGTACAAGAGCGCCTGACACGGGAGCGTCTGTCAAGGAGCATGGCAGAGGCGTGCTCCGGGTTCGGCGGGCCTGCACGTCTCTGATCGCTGGCTACGCGAGGTCTGGGAAAAGGCTACGAGGTAGCTCTGCCAGGCCACGTCCTGTCTCGGTCAGAGGGGACATGCTAGTTCTGCCGTTAGGCTACAGGAGATGGGCAAGCCACGTCTTGTCCCCGACCGAGGTACGGTGGTACGGTGGTGACCGTTGCAGAGGCATGGCAACAGTGTTCTGCAAGGGGCACAATGGTAACCCGGCTGGCCTATATAGTGGGCTTCACCCCCTCCTGCCAGTGAAGATCCAAGATCAAGAGAGAGACCCCCCCCCCCGCGCTGGAGCTAGTTGATCAAGAGAGAAAGAGAGGGAGGAAGCTCGGAACACCCCGGAAACACCTCGGATTCACCTCGGAGTGCCTTCTTCCTCCCGTTTAGCTCTACCGTTTACCTCAAGTTCTCACCTTTGTATCATCATACAGCTCGAGGAGCAGCTTGTACTTGTCACTCTGAGCTATACACTGGCTAGGATAGTGCTGCAGTAGGGGTGTTACCTCCACAAGAGGGCCCCGAAGCAGGGTACATCGTGGTGTGTTTTGTGTTCTTGCTTTCTTGGTTCTTCGTTCGTGTTCTTGCGTGTTCTTGCGTGTGCACTTCTTGAGTGCATAAACCCTCCCGGATTCCCCCAACGACCATTCGGCCCCATCTTAGCCATACCTATGGCATCTGCCGTGATCCCACCACGACAGATACCCAATGAAGCTAGCTTTGTATAATTGCCGGGGATTGGGGAACGGCCCGGCAATTAGAGGTCTTCTTGACCTCATAAAGAAAGTGGACCCGGACATCCTGTTTTTGTGTGAGACAAAGCTGGATGCAGGCAGGATGCAATGGTTGAGGTGGAAAACGGGACTAACAAACTTGGTGGTCAAAGATTGTGTTGGTCAGAGTGGGGGGCTGGCCCTGTTCTGGCGTTCTGGAGTGAACCTTACTGCAGGGTGGAAATCAAAGTATCACATTGATGCTGTGATTAAGGAGGAGGATGGTTTTGAGTGGAGGTTTACCGGCATATACGGTGAACCAAAAACAGAGGAGAGAGCGAATACATGGAGGCTGTTGAGGACGTTGAAGAACCAGTCAGACAAACCATGGATATGCATGGGGGATTTCAATGAGATTTTGCTTGCGTGTGAGAAAGAGGGTGGGGTGCCAAGACCACAATCTCAAATGGACAAATTCAAAGAGGCTTTGGAATTTTGTGAGCTGCATGATCTCAGCTTCACGGGGGACCCGTTCACTTGGCGAAACCATAGCCGAGATGCAGCAAACTATATTCGTGAGAGGCTGGATAGGGCTGTAGCCACCGACACCTGGTGTGCTAGGTTCCCTGGTTTTAAAGTGGTAAATGATAACCCTCGACACTCTGATCATCGTCCGGTGGTGGTTTGGACGGAGGAGATTTATGCTGCTCGTCAAAGTGCTGGGCCGAGAGCCTTTCGTTTCGAGGCGAAATGGCTGGAAGAAGAGGGGTGCAATGATAACCCACAAGTATAGGGGATCGCAACAGTCTTTGAGGGAAGTAAAACCCAAATTTATTGATTCGACACAAGGGGAGACAAAGAATACTTATAAGCCTTAACAGCGGAGTTGTCAATTCAGCTGCACCTGGAAAAGCACTAGTAACAGGGGTGATGTGAAAGCAGCAGTAATATGAGAGCAGTAGCACAGAATCAATGGCACCAGAAAATAGTTGCTTGCGTGGAGTTGACGGAAAAGCAATGATGATTACAGATGGACCGGGGTTCCCAGCTATCTACACTAGTGGTAACTCTCCAATAACAAGTGTTGGGTGAACAAATTACAGTTGGGCAATTGACAGAATATTGAGCGCATGACAATGCATATATATGACATGATGACTACTATGATATTTAATTGGGCATTACGACAAAATACATAGACCGTTATCCAACAGCGTCTATGACTAATAATCCACCGCCGGGTTGTCATCCGAGTCCCCCGTTGGTATTAAGTTGCAAGCAACGAATAATTGCATTAAGTAAAGTGCGTAATGTAAACAAACACATATGACCGTGGACATAGCATTGTTAGGTTATCCCTAGTGGCAACAGCACATCCGCAACCTTAGAACTTTCTGTCACTGTCCCAGGTTAAATGGAGGCATGAACCCACTATCTAGCATAAATACTCTCTCTTGGAGATACAGGCAACTACTTGATCAAGGCAACCACAAGTATCGGAGAGCATGCAAGATCTTAAATAACATATAAGATAGATTGATAATCAACTTGACATAATATTCAATATTCATCGGATCCCAACAAACACAACACCGATTACATCATATGGATCTCAATCATGTAAGACAGCTCATGAGATCATTGTATTGAAGTACATGGGAGAGAGAGTACCAACTAGTGATACGTCTCCAACGTATCTATAATTTCTGATGTTCCATGCTTATAATATACCATTTGCTACATGTTTTATATACACTTCATATCACTTTTATGCATTTTCTGGGACTAACCTATTAACAAGATGCCACAGTGCCAGTTCCCTGTTTTCTGCTGTTTTTGGTTCCAGAAAAGTACTTCTGCGAATATTCTCGGAATTGCACGAAACAAAAGGCCACGTCCCTATTTTTCCAGCACCGTCACGGAGTCCGAAGGAGAGACGAAGGAGGGCGCCGAGCCAGCCAAACCACAGGCGCGGGTGGGCCCCTGCCGCGCCAGCTGGTGGTGTGGGCCCCTCGGGCCTCCACCGACGCTGCCCCTTCGCCTATATTCCCGACGCGAAAACCTAAAAAACAAGCCATATTCCACGAAGAGTTCCGCAGCGCCGCCGCCATCGACGACAAGTTTCGGGGGACAGAAGTCTCTGTTCCGGCACGCTGCCGGGACGGGGAATTGCCCCCGGAGTCATCTCCATCGACACCACCGCCATCTTCATCGCCGCTGCTGACTCCCATGATGAGGAGGGAGTAGTTCTCCCCCGAGGCTGAGGGCTCTACCGGTAGCTATGTGGTTCATCTCTCTCTCACATGGTGTGATCTTTATGTGATCATGTGTATTGCTAGTATCGCTGAATACATTAATAATGTTTATGCTACTCAAGTGATTTTGTCTAGTTTCTGGAGTCGTTGTGACAACACGGTATCAAGGTGACAGTGTGGGTACTTGTGTGACTCTATGAATAATTTAGACATTTATCATGGCTTATTCTTGGGAACTGTGGTGTTTGTTTACTCAGACTTTGAGGAGTGCTTTTGCAGCCCTACACGTAGTACTCTTGTGT
The DNA here is from genome assembly GCA_947311845.1 of Poa pratensis. Classification (NCBI taxonomy): domain Eukaryota; kingdom Viridiplantae; phylum Streptophyta; class Magnoliopsida; order Poales; family Poaceae; genus Poa; species Poa pratensis. Next base: position 3,436,646 of record CAMZMU010000104.1, read on the forward strand.
TATCAAGAAGGAGAATAATCCCGAGCAGTATTTACTTGTGTTCAGTTGTGCTAATCTAGTTGAATATGTAGATGTTACTCTTTATCTATTATGCACTCTATAGGTTACTTTAATATGAACTCCGGTACTCTCCACGGTGTAAAGGTGACAGTGTGTGCACCGTGTGTGATTCCTTTATGACGTTGTGGCGCTTGTTTACTCCGGCTTGAGGTGTGCTTTTGTAGCCCTACACAATGAATGGTGTTTGTTATCCAACAAGAGAGTGTTTAAGAGTAGCTTTTACTTATTCAGTTATGAGATCATTGTTGAGAGTGTCCACTAGTGAAAGTATGATCCCTAGGCCTTGTTTCTAAGCATTGAAACACCGTTTACATCAAGTTCTGCTACATGTTTGCTTGCTGCCATCTTTATTTCAGATTGCAGTTACTACTTATAATCATCCATATTACTTGTATTTCACTATCTCTTCGCCGAACTAGTGCACCTATACATCTGACAAGTGTATTGGGTGTGTTGGGGACACAAGAGACTTCTTGTATCTTAATTGCAGGGTTGCTTGAGAGGATATCTTTGACCTCTACCTCCCTGAGTTCGATAAACCTTGGGTGATTCACTTAAGGGAAACTTGCTGCTGTTCTACAAACCTCTGCTCTTGGAGGCCCAACACTGTCTACAAGAATAGAAGCACACGTAGACATCAAGCTATTTTCTGGCGCCGTTGCCGGGGAGGTAAGCGTTGGAAGGTATCTCCTTTAGATTCTGCAATTATTTCTTTTTGTTTCTTGTTTTTATTTTCACTAGTTAGGCTTAATGGAAAACAACAAAAAAATTAGAGATCTTTATGAACTTTATATTGAATTAGGACATGATGCTTTTGAAGAGAAAATTAAAAAACCTATGGAAAATTATTTGCATGATGGTAGCAATGTTATTACTATAAATGCTTTGAACACCATTATTGCTAATGCTATGCAAAGCTCTAAGCTTGGGGAAGCTGGTTTTGATGAATATGATATTTTTAGTCCCCCAAGTTTTGAGGAGAAAATTTTCTTTGATGATACTTTACCTCCAATTTATGATGATTATAATGATAGTGGTATTTTGGTGCCACCTACTATGGAGGATAAAGTTTATTATGATTATACTATGCCTGCAATTTATGATGAATACAATGATGGTTGTGATAGTTTTACTCTCACTATTACTAATAAAATTGATTATGCTTATGTGGAGAGTAATGATACTTTTATGCATGTGGATCATGATAAGAATGCTTTATGTGATAGCTATATTGTTAATTTTATTCATGATGCACTGAAAATTATTTGAGAGAGGAAATATGGTTATAGAAATTTCATGTTACTAAAACACCTCTCTTTATGATGAAGGTTTTGAGCTTTCTCTTGATTTGCTTTTATTTGCTGGGTACTTTAAGACCTACTGGTCCTTATGAGAGAGGGAGACATGGATTCATATATCTCAATAATATTAAGTCTCTCTCTTTTGTTGAAATTTTTGAAGTTGTACTTGTTTTGCCTTCCTATGCTAGTCACTTTGTTTTATTGATTTATTTTCTTACAAGACTCCTTTGCATAGGAAGTGGGTTAGACTTAAATGTGTTTGGTATTTGCTTTTGATGCTCTCTTATATTCAACTCTTATACATATGAGAGCATTATCAAAATCACTATGCCTAGCTAAAAGGCTTTAAAGAAAAGCGCTTATGGGAGACAACCCATCGTTTTTATTTTTGTTATTTTTTTTTCTTTGAGTCAAGGAGTTTTGTTACTTCTGTAGCAACTCCTTTGTATCTTTATTTTATCGCATTGTTGTGCCAAGTAAAGTTCTATATTGAAAGTTGATGCAAGATTTGGATTTCTGCGCAGTGACAGATTTTTAGCTGTCACGATTTGAGCTTTCTCCCTGTAGAAAATTCAAAAATTCTAGAAAAATCACGCATCTTCCTGAGATATGTACGCAACTTTCATTATTTTAGGCCAGATCCATCTGAGCAACTTAAGTGCCTCGAAAAAATTCGTCATTCCAGACTGTTCTGTTTTTGACAGATTCTGCCTTTTGTTTTGCATTCGCTCTTTTACTGTGTTTGTGTGGATTTCTTTGCTCCACAAAGCATTGGTGGCTGTAGCTAATGTCCAGAAGCTTTGGGATTGATTGTATCATTACAGAATATGAGAATTTTTGATTATGCACTAACCCTCTAATGAGAACTGTCTTGAGTTTGGTGTGAAGGAAGTTTTCAAGGATCAAGCGAGAAGGGTGATATTATGTGATCAAGAAGAGTGAAAAGCCTAAGCTTGGGGATGCCCCCGTGGTTCATCCCAACCATATTCAGAGAGACTCAAGCGTCTAAGCTTGGGGATGCCCAAGGCATCCCCTTCTTCATCAACAAACTTATCAGGTCATCTCTAGTGAAACTATATTTTAATTCTTTCACATCTTATGCGCTTTACTTGGAGCGTCTGTGTGCTTTTATTTTTGTTTTTGTTTGAATAAATTCGGATCCTAGCAATCCTTGTGTGGGAGAGAGACACGCTCCGCTTTTTCATGTGAATACTCATGTTCTTCACTTATATTTGTTGAGTATTCTTAACTAGCTACTGCAGTGCTTTTAGCTCCTGTTTTTCATGCATCTCTTCGAGCTGTTAGCACTTGTTTATAAATACTCTCTTGCTGCATTATATTATCATTTGGAGAGTTTATGTTTAAATAAATTGATTGGTGTTTGTTTGGAAGAAAGAAAATGCTACATGTAGTAGTTGGTATTGGAAAAGACATATGCATTCTTGTAGATCATTGTCTTGTTTTGATTTGATGCTTTGCAATTGTTTTGAGCTCTCAAGTAGATCATGTTTAAGCTCTTGCATCATGTAGTTAAAGCCTAGTAGTGGAGAACTACCGTAGAGCTTGTTGAGACTTGGGATGCATATTTGTTCTCTCTAAGGTCTAGATATTTTCTGGTAAAATGTTTGAGCAACAAGGAAGACAGTGTAGAGTCTTATAATACTTGCAATATGTTTTTATGTGATTCTTGCTGTACCGGTTTATACTTGTGTTTGCTTCAAACAACCTTGCTAGCCTAAACTCTGTACTGAGAGGGAATGCTTCTCGTGCATCCAAAACTTGAGCCAAAACCCATGCCATTTGTGTCCACCATACCTACCTACTATGTGGTATTTCCTGCCATTCCAAGTAAATATTTCATGTGCTACCTTTAAACTATTCAAAACTTTATTACTCCTTATTTGTGTCAATGTTTTATAGCTCATGAGGAAGTATGTGGTGTTTTATCTTTCAATCTTGTCATTTACTTCTGACAGACTTTCACCTGGACTAGTGGCATATACATCCGCTTATCCAATAATTTGCAAAAAGAGCTGGCAACGGGGTGCCCAGCCCCAATTAATTACAACTTTCATTAATAATTCTCTTCACATGTTTTGCCCTGATTTATCAGTAAGCAACTTAATTTGCAATAGACACTCCTCCATGGTATGTGAATGTTGGAAGGCACCCGAGGATTCGGTTAGCCATGGCTTGTGTAAGCAAAAGGTTGGGAGGAGTGTCATCTATAAAGAAACTAAAATACATGTGTAAACAAAAGAGAAGAGGGATGATCTACCTTGCTGGTAGAGATAACGTCCTTCATGGGAGCCGCTCTTGAAAGTCTGGTTGACAAGGGGGTTAGAGTGCCCACTACCATTCGTTGACAACAACAAACACCTCTCAAATACTTATTTTGTGCTCTCTATATGCTTTCGAAAACTTAAAAAGCTCTAGCACATGATTTAATCCCTGCTTCCCTCTGCGAAGGGCCTATCTTTTACTTTATGTTGAGTCAGTTTACCTACTCCTTTCTATCTTAGAAGCAAACACTTGTGTCAACTTTGTGTGCATTGATTCTTACATATTTACTTATTGCACTTGTTATATTGCTTTATGTTGACAACTATCCATGAGATATACATGTTACAAGTTGAAAGCAATTGCTGAAACTTAATCATCCTTTGTGTTGCTTCAATGCCTTTTACTTTGAATCTATTGCTTTATGAGTTACCTCTTATGCAAAACTTTTTGATGCTTGTCTTGAAAGTACTATTCATGAAAAGTTTTTGCTTATATGATTCATTGTTTACTCTTTATCTATTTGTTAGCAAACTATAGATCATTGCTTTGAGTCACTTCATTCATGACATGAGCCTTGCAATATATTGATCAAGATTGTGTGAAAGCATGTCTCCTCAGAAATTATTTGTTGTTATCGTTTTACCTACTCGAGGACGAGTAGAACTAAGCTTGGGGATGCTTGATACGTCTCCAACGTATCATAATTTCTGATGTTCCATGCTTATATTATACCATTTGCTACATGTTTTATATACACTTCATATCACTTTTATGCATTTTCTGGGACTAACCTATTAACAAGATGCCACAGTGCCAGTTCCCTGTTTTCTGCTTTTTTGGTTTCAGAAAAGTACTTCTGCGAATATTCTCGGAATTGCACGAAACAAAAGGCCACGTCCCTATTTTTCCAGCACGTCACGGAGTCCGAAGGAGAGACGAAGGAGGGCGCCGAGGCCAAACCACATGGCGCGGGTGGGCCCCTGCCGCGCCAGCTGGTGGTGTGGGCCCCTCGGGCCTCCACCGACGTGCCCCTTCGCCTATATTCCCCAGACGCGAAAACCCTAAAAAACAAGTCATATTCCAGAAGAGTTCCGCAGCGCCGCCGCCATCGACGACAAGTTTCGGGGGACAGAAGTCTCTGTTCCGGCACGCTGCCGGGACGGGGAATTGCCCCCGGAGTCATCTCCATCGACACCACCGCCATCTTCATCGCCGCTGCTGACTCCCATGATGAGGAGGGAGTAGTTCTCCCCCGAGGCTGAGGGCTCTACCGGTAGCTATGTGGTTCATCTCTCTCTCATGGTGTGATCTTTATGTGATCATGTGTATTGCTAGTATCGCTGAATACATTAATAATGTTTATGCTACTCAAGTGATTTTGTCTAGTTTCTGGAGTCGTTGTGACAACACGGTATCAAGGTGACAGTGTGGGTACTTGTGTGACTCTATGAATAATTTAGACATTTATCATGGCTTATTCTTGGGAACTGTGGTGTTTGTTTACTCAGACTTTGAGGAGTGCTTTTGCAGCCCTACACGTAGTACTCTTGTGTTATCAAGAAGGAGAATAATCCCGAGCAGTATTTACTTGTGTTCAGTTGTGCTAATCTAGTTGAATATGTAGATGTTACTCTTTATCTATTATGCACTCTATAGGTTACTTTAATATGAACTCCGGTACTCTCCACGGTGTAAAGGTGACAGTGTGTGCACCGTGTGTGATTCCTTTATGACGTTGTGGCGCTTGTTTACTCCGGCTTGAGGTGTGCTTTTGTAGCCCTACACAATGAATGGTGTTTGTTATCCAACAAGAGAGTGTTTAAGAGTAGCTTTTACTTATTCAGTTATGAGATCATTGTTGAGAGTGTCCACTAGTGAAAGTATGATCCCTAGGCCTTGTTTCTAAGCATTGAAACACCGTTTACATCAAGTTCTGCTACATGTTTGCTTGCTGCCATCTTTATTTCAGATTGCAGTTACTACTTATAATCATCCATATTACTTGTATTTCACTATCTCTTCGCCGAACTAGTGCACCTATACATCTGACAAGTGTATTGGGTGTGTTGGGGACACAAGAGACTTCTTGTATCTTAATTGCAGGGTTGCTTGAGAGGAATATCTTTGACCTCTACCTCCCTGAGTTCGATAAACCTTGGGTGATTCACTTAAGGGAAACTTGTTGCTGTTCTACAAACCTCTGCTCTTGGAGGCCCAACACTGTCTACAAGAATAGAAGCACACGTAGACATCAACTAGCTACAGCTAGAACCCGTAGTCCATGGGGAAACTACTCACGGAGCATGATGGAGGCGGCGGCGTCGATGGAGAAGGCTCTGGGGGTCAATCCCCGTCCCGGCAGGGTGCCAGAACAGGAACTTATGACCCCCGAAACTTGGTTTCGGATGGCGGCGGAGCTCTGGAACTTTTCTGGGGAAATCGTCGATTGTTCCGTGAGTTTTAGGTCAGGGGCAATATATAGTCCAAAGGGCGTCGCGAGGCGGTGACCGAGGAGACGACACCACCCCAGGGCGCCGGGCAAGGCCCAACCGCGCCCTGCCCACGTGTGGGGCCCTCGGGCCTCCCCTGGACTTGTCCTTCTGGCCCATGGAGTCTTCTGGTAAAATAGGGGCCTCCGTAAATTTTCATCCAATTCCGAGAATATTTCCAGACTAGCTTTTCTGGAATACAAAACAGCAGAAAACAGGAACTGGCACTGTGGCATCTTGTTAATAGGTTAGTCCCAGAAAATGTATAAAAATGATATAAAGTGTATATAAAACATGTAGCAATTGATATAAAACATGCATGGAACATCAAAAATTATAGATACGTTTGAGACGTATCAGCATCCCCAAGCTTAGTTCCTACTCGTCCTCGAGTAGGTAAACGATAAAAACAATAATTTTTGAGTGACATGCTACCAACATAATCTTGATCTTATAATATTGCAAGGCATATGTAAATGAATGAAGTGATCCAAGTCAATGGTCTATAATTTGCTACCAAATAGATAATGAGTAAACAATGAATCACACAAGCTAAACGTTTTCATGAATAGTACTTTCGAGACAAGCATCAAACAGTTTTGCATAAGTGTTAACTCATAAAGCAATAGTTTCTAATAAAAGGTATTTAATCAACACAAAGGAAGAATTAAGTTTCAGCATTTGCTTCAACTTTCAACATATTTATCTCATGGATATTGTCAACACAAAGTAGTATAACAAGTCCAATACATTGCATATAACGCATGTTGTAACAAAGTTGACACTAGTGTTTGCTTGTGGAAGACAGAAAGAATAGGAAAACTGACTCAACATAAAAGTAAAAGAAAGGCCCTTCGCAGAGGGAAGCAGGGATTAAATCATGTGCTAGAGCTTTTAAGTTTTTGAAAGCATATAGAGATTGCATAAAATATTTGATACTCCTCCCAACCTTGCTAACACAAGCCATGGCTAACCGAATCCTCGGGTGCCTTCCATCAATCACATACCATGGAGGAGTATCTATTTTTGAGAGGTGTTTGTTAATTGTCAACGAATGTTAGCGGGTGAGAACAGTATTCTACCTGTCAAACGGACTTTTAAGAGCGGCTCCCATGAAGGACGTTATTTCTACCAGCAAGGCAGATCATCCCTCTTTCTCTTTGGTTTACACACATTCAGGTATTTCACTGTTTGTCATTGCTTACTGATGAATCAGGGCAAAAGTGTGAAGAGAATTAATTGGTTAAAGTTGTAATTAATTGGGACTGGGCACCCCGTTGCCAGCTCTTTTTGCAAATTATTGGATAAGCGGATGTATATGCCACTAGTCCAGGTGTAAAAGTCCATTTGACAAATAGAATAAAGAATAACCACACTAATTCCTCATGAGCTAGTAAACATTGACACAAAAAGGGAATAATAACATTTTGAATAATTTAAAGGTAGCACATGAAAAATTTACTTGGAGTGGCAAGGAAATACCACATATAGGTAGTTATGGTGGACACAAATGGCATGGATTTTGGCTCAAGGATTTGGATGCACGAGAAGCATTCCCTCTCAGTACAGAGTTTAGGCTAGCAAGGTTATGTAAGCAAACAAGAATATCAACCCGTACACCAAGTTTTATATGACAAACATATTGCAAACGTTATAAGACTTCATACCGTCTTCCTTGTTAACCAAACCCTGTTATTAGAAAATATCTAGACCTTAGAGGTACCACCGATGCAAACCAAATTTTCAACTAGCTTTACGGTAGTTCTTCACTAATAGGCTTAACTCATGTGATGCACAATTTAATCATGATCTACTTGTTAACTCAAAACAATTGACAAGCATCAAGTTATCCATTTTAGTGATCTACAAGATTAAGCAAGTTTTTCCTTATACCAATTACCACATGCAACATTTTCTGAACCAACCAAACACCAATCAATTTATTTCATCAACTCTCCAAACAAATATAAGTGAAGCAAGAGAGTACTTTCTACAAAAGAAAGCTAATAGCTCTGACAAGAGATACATGAAAACAAGAGCTAAAAGCTGAACACGCTAGATATGAATACTCAACAAATATAAGTGAAGAATAGGAGTATTCTCATGAAAAAGCGGAGCGTGTCTCTCTCCCAATCAAGAATGCTAGGGTCCAGTCAAGCTTTATTGAAAATAAAAATGCAATACTGAAAATAAAAGCACACAGACGCTCCAAGAAAAGCACATATGATGTGAAAGAATTAAAATATAGTTTCACTAGAGATGACCTGATAATTTTGACGATGAAGAAGGGGATGCCTTGGGCATCCCCAAGCTTAGACGCTTGAGTCTTCTTGAAATATGCTGGGGAGATCCATGGGAGCCTCCCCAAGCTTAAGCTCTTCACTCTTCTTGATCCTATTATATCATCCTTCTCTCTTGACCCTTGAAAACTTCCGTCACACCAAACTCAAAGTAGATCTCATTAGAGGGTTAGTGCATAATCAAAAATTCACATGTTCTGTAAAGACGCAATATGATTTGTTACTTTAAACATTAGCTACAGCCACTGATGTTATGTGAAGCTCTTCCACCCAAAAAAGAATTTCACTCAACACTAGTAAAAGAGAGAATGCGAAAAATAAAAAGGCATAATCTGTCTAAAACAGAACAGTCCGCAAAGACGAATTTTTTCGAGGCACTTACGACGCTCAGATCGAGAAACTCTGAACTAATGAAAGTTTCAGACATTCATAAAGATTACGCACAAAAATTTCAGATTTAATTAACAATCTGGTGATTTTAGGAATTTCGTACAGTGAACAGCAAAAATCTGTTTCTGCGCAGCAATCAAAATTAAGCATCATCTTATCATTAGAGGCTACTCTTGGCACAACAATGCGAGAAAATAAAGATACAAAGGAGTTGCTACAGAAGTAAACAAACTCCTTGACTCAATAAAAGAAAAATTGCAGAAAAATAAAATGGGTTGCCTCCCATAAGCGCTTTTCTTTAATGCCTTTTAGCTAGGCTTGATAGTTTTAATAGATGCTCACATAAAAATAGAAAATGAAGCAAAAGGAGCATCAAGAAGCAAATTCGAAACACATTTAAGTCTAACCCACTTCCTATGCATAGGAAACTTGTACACAAATAAATTCATAAAGAACAAAGTGACAAGCATAGGAAGATAAAACAAGAGTAACTTCAAAACTTTCAGCATATAGAGAGGTGCTTTAGTACCATGAAAATTTCTACAACCATATTTTCCTCTCTCATAATAATTTTCAGTAGCATCATGAACAAACTCAACAATATAACTATCACATAAAGCATGCTTTTCATGATCTACAAACACATAATTCTTATCAAGCTCAAAAATAGTGGGATTAAAACTTTCAAACCCACTTTTAACAATTTTATAACAAGATGATTGATCATTCTCAAGAGGTATGGGACTCCATCTAGATAAAGTCAAGACCTCTCCAATCCCATTTTCATTAGTAGTACAATTAATATTATCAACCAATATAGGACCATCATCTAGAGCTTTATCATAAACATTTTCTAAGCAAACTTTCTCATTACCATGCATTTCGATATAGGCACAAATAAAGGATTATCATAAGATTTATCAAAATAGCATGGATTATCATAAATATCAGTAGCATAATCATTTCCACAAGTTTTACTCATAGGGAATATTTCAAGAGAATCCACAGGAACATAACATTCATCCTCCTTTGGTAAGCATGGAGGGCAATCAAATAGTGTAAGAGATAAAGAGTTACTCTCATTAAAGGTAGGCATGGGTAGCTAATCCATTCTTCCTCCTTTTGTTCATCACTCTCCTCCTCTTTTTCATCCAATGAGCTTTCAGTTTCAGCATAGTTTCTTCTTCTACAGGTTCCTGCAAATTGTGAGTACATTCTTGTGCATTAATGAGTCTCTCTTTATAATCAATGATATAACAATTATTGCTGAAATTTTCTAGGCAATAATCAAGAATAAAAGAGACCGTTTCTTTAAGTTTATTGCAAGCAACACAAGTTTCATAATTTTTAGCCATGAAGGAGTCTATTTCAGAAGCTCCCAAATTTAACAAATTGTTCTACTTGTTCAGCTCCAAATGAATATAGTTATTCCAATGATAGTTCATAATTAAAACTTCTTCACTAAAGCCACATTGGAATTTAAGATGTTTAGTATCCTGTTCAGAGCAACAATTTATATCATGGCGTTCCAGCAAAATTTCAGCAATTTGATTTAACTTTTTTAACATGCCTCTCATGATTTTACCCTCTCTTGATTCTCTATACTTTAATATAATTCTTTAGCTTCCATAAACATAGAGGTTCTAGCATGTTCTTCCATAGCAACAGTTTTTTTAGATTTTCAGTTTTTAAATTTTTATGGATTTTCTGGTATATAAGAAAAATAAAACTAAACAAAATAAACTAAACAAAAGTAAACTAAACAAAACACAACTAAACAGAAATAAACTAAGCAAAATAAAACTAGACAAAAGTAAACTAGACAAAACAAAATAAAATAAAAACAGATAGAGAGGTGGAGAGTACTCCCCAGGTGAACTTATGAGTAGAGCTATGCTCCCCGGCAACGGCGCCAGAAAATAGTCTTGATAACCCACAAGTATAGGGGATCGCAACAGTCTTCGAGGGAAGTAAAACCCAAATTTATTGATTCGACACAAGGGGAGACAAAGAATACTTATAAGCCTTAACAGCGGAGTTGTCAATTCAGCTGCACCTGGAAAAGCACTAGTAACAGGGGTGATGTGAAAGCAGCAGTAATATGAGAGCAGTAGCACAGAATCAATGGCACCAGAAAATAGTTGCTTGCGTGGAGTTGACGGAAAAGCAATGATGATTACAGATGGACCGGGGTTCCCAGCTATCTACACTAGTGGTAACTCTCCAATAACAAGTGTTGGGTGAACAAATTACAGTTGGGCAATTGACAGAATATTGAGCGCATGACAATGCATATATATGACATGATGACTACTATGATATTTAATTGGGCATTACGACAAAATACATAGACCGTTATCCAACAGCGTCTATGACTAATAATCCACCGCCGGGTTGTCATCCGAGTCCCCGTTGGTATTAAGTTGCAAGCAACGGATAATTGCATTAAGTAAAGTGCGTAATGTAAACAAACACATATGACCGTAGACATAGCATTGTTAGGTTATCCCTAGTGGCAACAGCACATCCGCAACCTTAGAACTTTCTGTCACTGTCCCAGGTTAAATGGAGGCATGAACCCACTATCTAGCATAAATACTCTCTTGGAGATACAGGCAACTACTTGATCAAGGCAACCACAAGTATAGAGAGCATGCAAGATCTTAAATAACATATAAGATAGATTGATAATCAACTTGACATAGTATTCAATATTCATCGGATCTCAACAAACACAACACCGATTACATCATATGGATCTCAATCATGTAAGGCAGCTCATGAGATCATTGTATTGAAGTACATGGGAGAGAGAGTACCAACTAGCTACAGCTAGAACCCGTAGTCCATGGGGGAACTACTCACGGAGCATGATGGAGGCGGCGGCGTCGATGGAGAAGGCTCCGGGGGTCAATCCCCGTCCCGGCAGGGTGCCAGAACAGGAACTTCTGACCCCCGAAACTTGGTTTCGGATGGCGGCGGAGCTCTGGAACTTTTCTGGGGAAATCGTCGATTGTTCCGTGAGTTTTAGGTCAGGGGCAATATATAGTCCAAAGGGCGTCGCGAGGCGGTGACCGAGGAGACGACACCACCCCAGGGCGCCGGGCAAGGCCCAACCGCGCCCTGCCCACATGTGGGGCCCTCGGGCCTCCCCCGGACTTGTCCTTCTGGCCCATGGAGTCTTCTGGTAAAATAGGGGCCTCCGTAAATTTTCGTCCAATTCCGAGAATATTTCCAGACTAGCTTTTCTGGAATACAAAAACAGCAGAAAACAGGAACTGGCACTGTGGCATCTTGTTAATAGGTTAGTCCCAGAAAATGTATAAAAATGATATAAAGTGTATATAAAACATGTAGCAATTGATATAAAACATGCATGGAACATCAAAAATTATAGATACGTTTGAGACGTATCATGCAATACGGTGGTGGAGAACGCTTGGAAGAGGGAGACCCAGGGCCGTGGTGGAGATGTTATGTCGGGCCTGAAGGGGGTGGCTACTGATTTACAAGGGTGGAGCAAGTTTTCTTTGGGAGACTTGGAGAAACGCATCTCCCGGGTGAAGAAAGAGCTGGAGAAGTGGAGAAGAAAAGTGTTATCACAAGACCAAATCCACCGGGAAGAAATTTTGAGATACAAGCTGGAGAAGCTAGAACACCAGGGCGACACGTATTGGCGCCAGAGAGCCCATGTCAACTGGATGGAGAAAGGGGACCGCAATACCTCTTTTTTCACTCTTATGCCTCAGAGAGAAAGAAGAAGAACAGAATAAAAAAGCTGGTTAGAGATGATGGATTGGAGGTGGAGAGGGAGGAGGAGATGGAAGCGGTGGTGACTAACTATTTCAAAAACCATTTTCTTCTACTGCAGGCCAGCGGGTGGACGAGGTGCTGGATCGGGTGGTTCCCCGAGTGACCTCGGAAATGAACGAGCAACTTTCAAAACCATACACGGCGGAGGAAGTCAAGGACGCCTTATTCAGCATTGGAGACCTCAAAGCTCCAGGTCCAGATGGTATGTCTGCCATTTTTTTACAAGAAGTATTGGCACCTTGTGGGGGAGCAGATCACGATGGAGGTCTTGGCAGTGCTGAATGGGAATGGGTTACCCTCCGGATGGAATGATGCAAATGTGGTTCTTATCCCCAAAGTTAAAAATCCAAAGTGCATGAAAGAGCTGAGACCTATCAGCTTGTGCAACGTTTTGTACAAAATTGTCTCGAAGGTGTTAGCAAATAGATTAAAGTTGCTTCTGCCTGAAATCATTGCCCCAAATCAAAGTGCTTTTGTGCCGGGTCGGCTGATCACTGATAACATCCTGCTGGCATATGAAGTCACCCATTTTATGGAGAACAAGAGGTCTGGTGCTCAGGGTTTTGCTGCTCTAAAACTGGATATGAGCAAAGCATATGATAGGGTAGAGTGGCAATTTCTGGAAAGAATGATGTTGCGCATGGGGTTCTCTCCTAGGTGGACCGAGTTGATTATGGAATGCTGCTGTACTGTCAAGTATAGATTCAAGATCAATGGCACTTTGACCGAGGAGGTTGTGCCTAGCAGAGGGCTGAGGCAAGGAGATCCAATTTCTCCTTACCTGTTTTGTTGTGCGCTGAAGCCTTTTCTAGCCTGCTGAATACAGCTGAGAGCAGAGGGGAGCTGGAGGGGGTCAAGATTTGCCCAAATGCCCCAAGTTTTAACCATTTATTGTTTGCAGATGATTCGCTAATACTCATGAAAGTTACGCCAGAGTGTTCGCAGCATCTGCAGAATATACTACAAATGTATGAGGTTTGCTCGGGGCAAACAATTAATGTGGAGAAGTCAACCATCATGTTAGTCGCAATACCAAACAAGGTGACAAGGAGGAGATGAAGGCTAGCCTGGGGCTCAGAAAAGAGGCTTGGAGTGAGAAATATTTGGGGCTGCCGGTGCATGTGGGAAGGTCGAGAGCCAAGATGTTTGCTTATCTTAAGGACCGCATCTGGCAAAGAATACAGGGCTGGAAGGAGAAAATGCTTTCAAAGGTTGGGAAGGAAATCCTTATTAAGGTGTGTGCTCAAGCAATCCCCATCTTTGCGATGACCTGCTTTGATATCACCAAGGGCATGTGTGAGGAGATTAATGCCATGATTTGTAGACATTGGTGGGCATACCAAGACAACGACAACAAAGTACATTGGCTGAGCTGGGATAAGCTTACGAAGTCGAAGAAGGAGGGGGGTTTGGGCTACAAGGACCTTCATGCTTTTAATATGGCCATGCTTGCCAAGCAGGCTTGGAGGTTGCTGACTGACCCTGACTCATTATGTGCAAGGGTCCTCAAGGCCAAGTACTACCCCAATTCTTGTGTGCTAGAGGCGGAGCCGACTGATGGCATCTCCTATACGTGGAGAAGCATCCTGAAGGGGGTGCAGCTCCTACAAAAGGGTGTTATTAAGCGTGTGGATGATGGCAGTTCCATCAATATCTGGCAGGATCCTTGGCTCCCAAGAAACTGGTGTAGGCAGCCAATTAGCCCGAGGGGGCAGAATGTGTACACAAAAGTGCAGGAACTACTCGACCCGGTGTGCGGGGGGTGGGACACACAGCTGGTTGATGACATTTTCGGAATGCAGGATGCCCAGATCATTAAATCCATCCCTGTTTTTGGAGAGGCTGAGGATTTCTGGGCATGGCACCCCGCCCCAAATGGTCTTTTCTCTGTCAAGACTGCTTACAAGCTGTTTAGAACTGATATGGAGCAGCCTGGTACTTCCAATGATCATGAGTCTGGTGGGGTTTTTTCCTGGAGCATGATTTGGAAAGCTAACATTACACCCAAGCTAAACAATTCTTATGGCGCATTGCCCACAACAGCCTACCCCACCGTTGGAGTATCAAGAGGCGGGGCATGGAGGCTGGTCCGTTGTGTCCGATGTGCCATCGACTAAATGAAGACGGTGCCCACCTTTTCCTCCGGTGCAAAGGGGTGAAAGCAATTTGGAAGGACTTAAAGCTGGACCAGCTGCGTCTGAAGCTGCTGGACAGTGCTGATGCTAGACAGGTGATTGGGGTGATCCTGCAACAAGAGGAGAAGACGATGTTGATGTGTGTGGCGCTGCTCTCGGTGTGGTGGAGGGAGAGAAACAAATGCAATGCGGAGGGAACCAAGACATCACATGATTCGGTTCTTCACCAAGTTGCTGCCCTCTCGGTTGAGTTTGCCCAATTTTGCAAAAAGGCAAAGGGGCAAAAAGAACAAGTTCCTCTGAACAAATGGAAGAAACCTGAGGCGGGAATGCTGAAGATCAACATCGATGGGAGTTTTTCTGCTGATGGCTGCAAGGGTGGCTGGGGTTTCATTGTCCGAGATGAGAATGGAGAGGCTGTTGGGTCGGCCGCTGGGTGCATGAATCATGCCTAGGATGTGTTACATGCCGAAGCCGAAGCATGTCTACAATCAATTCTGTGGGCAACAAGTTGGGGTATGGATCAGGTCCATATTGAGTCGGATTCGCAACAGCTCGTCCAAGCCATCTCCTCTGATAGTCAAGATCTGGCGCTGAATGGTGCCCTTTTCCGCGAGATTAAATTCCTCATTAGACTTAATTTCAATGCTTTCGAAATTTCTTATAGCCCAAGGGCGTGTAATCAAGTTGCGGACGCTTTGGCGACGTATGGTGCGAGACTAGGTAATCCTGACATTTGGCCAGGCTGCGCCCCTAGTTTCGTGAATGTTTTGGTAGCCATCGATTCTGCTAGGCTGACCCGGTATTAGTAAAGTTGTGGAAAATGTCAAAAAAAAAACTCTGAACAGCATACATCTCAAAAACAAAAACAAAAAACTCTGAACCGCCTATGAAGGGTACCCAAGCCGGCAAAAGCGTTAAGATGCATAACAAAAATCTGAACCCTCTCCCCGCAAAAAAAAAAAAAAATCTGAACCCTCCAACCAACAAGAATTTTAAAAAGGAACAAGTTAAAGTTATCTTTTAGTAGTAGGAAATGAACAAAAGAATGAACATGTATACGGAAACATAACTAGATGAATAGAGTTTCTGTTTTTTCTAAGGAGACGTCGAGTACATTGTATCCTTCAAGTATCCAAAGAAGATTACAAAATCTAATCTACTCCACACAGCAGAGTCCAATCAAAAGCAGTCCCAACCTTAGGCAAGTTGTTAGTCCTTATCATTGCCTGAAATGAGAAATGAAGTCATCAAACATGTGGAACCTCTGCTGCACTACATAACAGTTTTTAAGTGAACTGAATATCATAGCGTACGTGATACATGTAGCATGCCCGCATACACCGAAAAACAGAAGGTTAGAAAGGTAACAAACCAGAAAAACAGAAGGCTAGAAAGGTAACAAACCAAACTACATATGTCGGATGCCTAAAGTGATACATATTAGCTTCCGTGAAACCATATAAAGGCCACAAAATCGAAGACTCATTCTGATATGATTGAACTCATGTTACTATGTGCAATCAAGTTTAGGTACATTAATCCCTACAAGCTCAGTAGCAGTTCCACTAACATGTAGAAGAACTATGTAGCCTCAGCTCCAGGCAAACATACCCCAGGGCAACTTCGCATAGTTTAGTTTAAATTATAAGGAGAAATAACGCAAGCAAAACTTCTTACCCTATCATTCTTCTAACCAACCACTTAATCGTAGTTGATTGTTATTGCTTGATATCATCATTTCCTTCATCAGAATCAGAGTCGCTAACATTATATCCTGAAAAGCCAAAAATAATTACCAAACATGTTTGCCTAGCACAAAACGCTCCCAGTTATAATAAAATAATTATATACAGTTTATTGAAAAATACCTGGACGTTTTGTACCAACCCTCCAGACCGAAACCTGTGTCTTGATGCCTTCTCCATCCATTGTCTTCCCTAATAAAGGAAACAAAAGAATAAAGTAGAATCAGAACACAGAGTTTGGTAGGTGATGTTACAGTTTACACTCCATAGCATTTCTAATTACACAACATGAGAAAGAGAGATAATTCTAATAGCAAATATATTAGTATAAAGCATAAATTAGCAGGGGTACTTGCATCCAAATCCTTAGGATTAGGTCCAATAATTACTGGGACCTGTTCGAGGGAATGCATCATGAGAGAAGTCATCCTCAAATAGGACAACATTTGATCTATGAAGGCATGTCCAACGCTGGACTCCTTGCAGGCGATTGTGTAGCAAATTTTTTTTTGTGAAATATACGGATAAGAGTCTCCAACTCCACTGGAAAGCGCTAACTTGAGACGCTAAAAAAGAGTTTTTCCTGCGCCTGGATAGCTCCAGCGGCTGGTCAGATCGTTTTGAGAGGGAAAAAATAAGTGCAGTGTCCAACGACTCCTTCAGCAGCGACGCAAGTTGAAATCCTAAGATCGGCAAGGAACTGGGCCTAACAGGCACGAAGCTGATCCTAGCCGTTGGCGTCCACATATATGGCCTGAATCATAAATGTTTGACCAGTGCTCAACTTACAATCAATTGAATAACTAAGGGTACAGTTGTAGCTGTGATCCCTAGGGAAGGTAACAGCAACTGAAAGGACTGAACAGACAAAAGCCCTGTTTTTTCGGATTGTATGGTTCAGGTGCAATTTTCAAGAGAAGTTCGCAGTTGATGCGTTTGTATCTTAATATAGCTTATCAATAAAATAAGAGTGAATACCAGATGATGGTACTTCAGAGATCCTTAAGACCTTAACCCCATTGCCCCCTAGTGGTACAAAGCAGCAAAAGCATTGTTCTCCGACTTAAATTTCACTACTTTAACCAGGTCCTGCTGATTATTCGAAAATAAAGAACAAAACAAGTACCAAACTAACTGATTATACATTCACATAAAATTGATAATAATGAGATGAAATCCTGCAATAACCGGGCAGACTTAATTGTTACTGAATAAAAATTGAAATGCCATGGTGAATATGCCTATTATGTAGCCTATTTTCGATTTCACCGTCTCAGCAACAAATACTCATTTATCTTGCTCAAATATTCATCCAGAAATAAACCACAATACTTAAAGCAGATGCGATCACCAGAGTTGGTAGGCATCACACCCTCTGCTGTCAATATGTTTTAAAATGTATGCAGGCATGTTTTTGCTGCAGAACATCAGCATTCCTGATAAATAAAAAATGCACTCAACCTACTATCTCAACTCCTAAAATACTGGAAAATAAAGCTTGTGCTTATTTACGGAGAAGGTATAAACTTTAGGCACGTAAATGCTCCAACATTGAATAATTAATTCCAAAAGTTCAAGAATTCAGCAAATACCACAATTTTTTTGAAAAATGAAAGTAAAGAACCACATATGTTAAGTCAAAGTTCGGATCAACAATATCTAGACGTTTAGAAGAACAAAAAAAAAAAGGAAAGAATACCTTTTTGGTTGGAAACTAAACCTCTAGCTTCACATATCTCCATTAAACAGGAAAATGGATCAAAACCAAAAGTTATTGGATACGACTAGCACTCATCATATGAACATTTTTTGAACCTCGTGAACAATTATTTCGTACTACGTGAACATTTTCTCTCTCATATGAATATCTTTAACCTCGCGAACAAGTTTTTTGAATGTACGAACATTTTTTATACCTTGTGAACAATTTTTGCTGAATTTTATAGATTCTTCCTCAACTTTCTAAATATATTTTCGCTTAAAAACTATTATTAATATATGATTTTCGAGATTTATTAAAAGAAAGAGAACGAATCTTGGTGCCCTTGATCCAATGGCCCAGGTGTGATTGAGCTCTTACTTCAAGCTTTGTTACAAGATGAGAATTGGCAATTCCAAAAGTTTTTACTCCAAATCCCAAGCAAAGGAATTAACTGTGTGTTAGTTCTTGTGGGTAAGAGAGTAAAACAATAGCGGCGAATAACAGAACAAATCCTTGCCTCTATCAATCTTAACTTTCTTAAGCACCATGAAACAACATGATAGATGCAACCAGAAACAAGTAATGCCCTTGAAAATATCTAATTTTATCTAAGCACAAGCAATAAAAGTTTCCCCTTGACAATATCTAATGTTATATAATTCAGAAAAAACTGAGGTTATATAAACACAAGTAAGCACAAAATTCCATATAATAAGATGAAAAACCAGAAATATTTTCATCCTACCTAACCATCCTGGCAAGGAAGACTTCTCTATGAAAAGACTGTATACAACGCCAAGAATATCTAACTGCTGGATCGAACTAGAAAAGTATCTAACTCTCAATCCCTCTGGGCGAGGCTTCTTCTGGCCAAGTATCCTGGGGCATCTAACATTTTTGCTTCCTCTCCAGTGGGAGGGTCGCAGTTTTGGCATGCGCTATACAAAATCAAGGACAAATTCAAGCTGGGTGCAAGATTTGTTGTGGGCAATGGTGCACATGTGTTGTTCTGGGAGGACTGGTGGTCTGGTTCCTCCCCAATCAAGATCAGATTCCCAAGGCTGTTCGATATCTGTGATAACCCTACCATCTCGGTAGCACAAGCACACAGCGTGGAGGGCTGGAGGATCGGATTTAGGCGCTCCTTTGGACCAGACGAAACCTCTCAATGGGAACGGCTGCGCCATGAGCTTGAGGCTCAAGCAATCACAGCCAACAGGGATAAGATGACCTGGGCCCTTGAGCCCTCAGGGAAATTTTCAACAAAATCCCTCTACAACAAACTCTGTCAGGGTGACAGTTGGCCGTTTGCCAAACCAATCTGGGAAGCCCAGATCCCTCTGAAAGTTAAAATCTTCACATGGCAGCTAGCTCTCAACAGACTACCTACCAAGGACCAATTACTTCAGAGACATAGCTCCCCAAGCTCCAGTTGTGCCCTGTGCAATCTTCCTGAGGATGCTGATCACATCTTTTTCAACTGCATACTTGCTAAATTCATGTGGAGCGGAGTCAGACAGATGCTTGGAGTTCAGTGGAACCCAACATCGTTTCAACATTTTTTCACCATCTGGCTTTCTCTCGCTCCCAAATCTCGCAGACTTGTTTGGATTCTTTTCGCTGCTCAAAGCTGGGCCCTTTGGCAAACTAGGAACAAGTTTTCTATTGAGCACATTTTCCCGAAACAACCGGCTAACTGCACCTTTAAAATGTCGTTCTTCCTCCAGCACTGGCGCCCGCTGTCAAGAAGTAAAGATCAAGCAGGACTGGAGGAGCTCATCAAGCTGACAAGAGCTCTGCTGGCGCAAACCTACTCGCGCAGTTCAACTACTATCTAGTTTAGCTTTCGCTCATCTGTTGCTGTGCCGCATGTGGCCTTAAAACTCCCTTATGTTAAGTTATTTGTAAGCTGGTAACCCCAGCAGGTTGTTCCATGTACCCAAACCTTGGTATGCAAGGCTTTATTAATTTAAAGTCGGGCCTGAAGGCCTTTTATCTCAACTAGAAAAGTCTATGGGTCCGCATCAAATTGGATCCAACAAAACAGATTAGATCAGGCAGCAACATCAAACAACAGTTGCATCTCGCACAATCGAACAGCCTAATCCTCCCACCTTTGAGCACACCAGTAACCAGCACAACAAGCCCATAGATACACTTAGACCAAGCATGAAAAACGTCCGCAGGCGGCAGGTGTGAGGGTGGAGGAGGGAGAAAGGAGAAGAGGTGGCGGAGCAGAGTACAATACCTTGTGCTCGTTCCTGGGGATGCCGTAGCCGGAGTTATACATCTGCGCGACGAGCACCTGCATGGCGGTGTCGCCGCGGCGCGCCTCTTTGAGCGTGTCCTGGAACCAGCGCTGCACGCAGTCGTCCACCATCTCAGACAGCGGTTTCCTCCCTTCCTCGGCCGCCGAGCCGTTGACGCCCTCCATGAGGCTGCTGCCTCCTACGACGGTCGATGCAAGGTGGTCGTCGGCGATGTTTGGGGTCTAATTTGTCAGGTAGAACCACCGCAGCCGCCGCGTTGGGGAGGGAGAGCAGAGGAGAAAACAGGGGAGGCGCGAGGAGATGAGAAATACAATAGGAAACGGATTCGGGTCTTCTCTGTAAATTTGTTGCCCTTTTCTGCAAGTTGCCTGGCGGCTTGGCCGTAGTGCACGCGGTTTTAAACAGGCAGGGTCTCCGGGCTAACTCGAGCCGAACCGGGATCCGATTCCAAATCGACTCTATGCGACAAGGGCACTCAAATTCTATCTCCACTAATCGCCGTTTCCACTAACATGATCCCTCCTTTTTAAAATATGATAACATGTTTTAGCCCACACAGACGTATTTTAGTGTCAGATGCACATGAATCTAAATACTAAAACAGGTCTAAATATGTGCGGGCCGGTAAAACATCTTATATTTAGGTATTTAGGAAAAGAGTGAGTAATAAGCACCAGTCTCAGATGTCCATCCGACGGTTCAGAGTCCTTTGGCCTTGTTTGAATTGAGTGTAAACTTTGTGTGTTCACGGGTATTTAGTTCGCACTTAAGCTAGATACCCGACATCACACGAACTTCACATCCATTCCAAACAGACTGCCTCTGGAAGGTGGTCCTAGGTGGAGCTGGAATGGGTTACGCTTTCAAATACACTATGATGACTTTCTTACCAAAGAGTGTATCGTTTCAAAAAATTCAAAGACACTACAAGAAAGTGTATAAAGTAGTAAGATTATTCTGCGGGTGGCCAGAATTCAAGAGTTTTTCAAACCTATTAGGACTGGTGTGATGAGATACAATTACAAATTCTAATTTTAATATACCAAGGTGGACATAACCAAGAATATTTAGAAAGGGGGTGGAGGAAAATCGTATCCATTTCTGCGCTGCCACACCTCGAGCAATCATCATGAATGTGTTTAGATAATTACTTGCCATCTTACTAGTAGGAGGAGCTTTCCTAAGAAGCCTCCAAGCAAAGGTCTGAACTCATGACCCATTTGTTTGTCCTACCAAACTTGATTAAGAAGAGAAATGGTTTGCTAAGGGACTATCTTTGGATGCTGCCTTAGAGGGAGTTGTAGGTTGTTGAAGTTGTGCTTTTATGCACTTTTGGATGAGCAACAACGTGTAGAAATTAGTGTCCAAACCAAGGAATTATAACCAGCTGAGTCTTTATTGGGTTCTAAAGAACTGCATTAGTAATTTCTAGACTGCATAAAAATTTGATTGCGACAGCATCCCAGCTATTTTGACCAGGTGCAAAGATCCTTAACATGGGTATATGTTGGTCTAAAATAATAAGATCATCCTATATGGTTTTCCAACCTCAATACAGGGATTGCTTCAGATCGAGTTGCTTCCATCAACAATTTTATAAATGGAGGTAAATTTGTGAACTGCAGTCCAAAAGGCAATTCTTGTTTGTTTAGCTTGGCTCTCCAAATGGATGTATCTGTTGAAGTGTATAAGTGAATTGTCTGGCCCTTTCCATCAGATCGTTTTTTTAGAATAGTGGTCAGCGCATGAATCTTGGCAGTATCATGATGATTTTTTTCCTTGAGAATATGCGCTATTTGGCTTTGTGGACCCTTTGCTAGTCTCCAACCCGCTGATAGGATTAGGCTGTGATTAATTGCTTGCAAGTTCCTAACATCAAGACCACCAATATTTTTGACATACAAAATTCATACTCTAAGACCTCTTTTGATTCATAGGATTTGGGAAGGAAAAGTGTAGGATTCCTCTTCCTATAGGAATTTATACTGTAGCAGCATTTGATTCACAGGAATAGAACAAAAGAAAGTTGAAGGAATTTTTTGCAAGCAGATTCCTACGCCAAACACAGGAAAGAAACAATTCAGTTTGACCTCTTTTTTCCATTCCTTTGCAAGGAACGAGGCAACAAAGGGAAATTTTCCTATGGTCTCAGTTTGCACTTACATTCCTATCTAATTCCTGTTCCTGCATTTAGAAATCCTACGAATCAAAGAAGGCCTAAGGCACAATCTTCTAGTTCTTTGATCACACGGATCACTCGTCCACCATATTTTTTTTGTGTTTTTCATTATTTTCAGAGAAATGTCCATGATAAAATAATATTGGTTATACAGTAGACGTGGATTTGATCACACGGATCACACGTCCAGCATTTGTCATTTTTTTCACAGACTAAAATGTAAAGAATTTTGCATTAAGATTTTGCACACCAATAGAGTTCAACGTTACCTGCACCTAGGATTTTTTCTGAATTTTTAAAAGTGTTTAAACTTAATAGAAAGCAAACTCGATCCTCCAAAACGCCTAGTCCCTAGGATTTTTTTATAAATTTTCAAGTGTTTGAACTTTTTAAAAAGCAAACTCCATGGATCTCGGCCTCCAAAACCCCGCACTCCCTATTCACCATACTACCCCTATATCTCGGTGCCCCCTACCCTATCCCAGTGTCCCATATATTTATGCCGAAGTCCCCCAAAAATACATATCTACCCTATCCATTCCAAAAGATACTGAACGGCGTATTTTTTGCCAAATCTGGCCGTTATCACGAACTAATGACGGATCTGGCCGTTCCTGAAAACTATTTTCAAATCTGGCCCCTCGGGGTCGGCACCACGTTATGTGGAGCCGAAGTTGTTCATGTAGGTCGGCTCCACGTAATGTGGAGCCGACGTTGCCACGTCGGATTTTGATTGACGCCGACATGAACAACTTCGGCTCCACGTAACGTGGCGCCGACCCAAGGGGCCAGATTTGGAAATAGTTTCCAGAAACGGACAGATCCGTCATTAGTTCGTGATAACGGCCAGATTTGACAAAAAATACCTGAACGGCATTGCGAAACCCCAAATCGCAAACAGAGTCGACCGCGCATCCCAATCTACAAATAACAAGCGTTAGCTAAGAGCGAAGGACGCAAGGATAAGAAGAGGAGGAAGCGCCCCTGAAGTAAGGAGAAGATGTCGTCGCCGGCCTCCACCCACCTCCTCCGCTCCACCGCCGCGGTTCCCCTCCTCCCTCGCCGCGCCTTCCTACAGCTCTCCTGCGCCACCAACGGAGCCGTGGCTAGGAATAGGAGAAGGAGCGGCCGCCTGGAGGTCGTCCGCGCGGCCAGTGCGGAGGTGGCCGAGCCCGCGGCTGCCACGCCCTACACTACCGAGTCCCTCATCCTCTACTTCAAGGCCGAGGGCACCATGGAGGAGAGGGCCATTCCCAAGATCACCCAAGCTCTCGAGGTGCACAACTGTCTTTCCATTTATCAATTTGCGCTGCATTGGGATAAAAATCAACACCGGCCAGTAAATCAACCATCATTCCAGGGATAAACGAGTATGTATGTGTTTTGTAGGGAGTGGAGGGCGTCACTGACCTGGAGGTGCTCATCGAAGAAGGCATCGGAAGTGTTGTGGTAAGTCCCCCCTCTTCTAGCTAACACACGTCCAATCTCCCAAGAAAAGTTAACACACGTCTGCTGCTCGTACTAGCCAGTGTGGGCGCGTATATGCATTTCCTTCGCACATATTTATGCAGTTATTTACTCAGTATTATCCTAATTTTGTAAACATGAGTGCAACGTGTGATTGTTCTGCTCATGGGACAGGGACACATCACTTTTCTGATAAGTGTACTGTCTCCAAGCAGAAGAATACCCTGCCTTAAAACCCAAGAGGGTTGTAACTGCTTCTGCAGAACTTTCCTTCTATAATTCATGGTAGACTCCTCGGTGTATTATAGAAAAAGAAAACCCGAGAGTTTGACCTCGTCAGATAGTTCTCTTAGTTCTAGCCCCCAATGACTGGTTCCACAAATGTCTAAAATTTATTCTTTCTGGGAAGCAGATCACTATTAGCTATAGAGATTACTGCATGCAAGATCTGTAATCGGGAGCGGTATGTTCTTTTGTTAATTACTCATAAAGCGATTAATAACAGCACTAAACAAGCCAAAACGCTGGTATATATATTGTGGTGATGACAACAAAAGCCCCTTGCAGGGGTTCTATGCTCAAGCCCCCCTGAATAAAGCACAGCAAATATATCAGTTAACTGAGGACAAGTTTTCTACCACATTGGAAAACAATAAGCAGAGACTAGTAGAACTTTTAAGCACTAAGCATTTGCAAGAAATATATTCTCACATAGAGCCATAACTACTGAAATCCATCATTTAGGTGAGAACACAAAAATCATTTTGTTTTGAAAACCAGATCAACATAGAAACCCCAAATGGTAGTAGTTTAGAGCAGTTAGAGTTGATTTGTTGATGAAATTTATTTTGATCTTTGGATGTCCGAGAAGCTTGCTTGAAGTAGAATTATTGTAGGTTTGCCTATAAAAAATGTTGCACAGAAGTGCCCACCCATGTGTCGAAACAAGGGGGACCAAGCCAGAGGCGCTGCACGCGATGCAAGTGCCTTGTTAGTCTTGTCTCACATATATGGGCCAAGCTCGCCCTCCCAAGACTGCCACTCTTTAGGCATGGTGTGCACCCACGTTGTAGCATTATCGTTGTCCTTGGCATGACCACATCAAGTTCTTGCTTCGCTTAGGTACCCTAGGGTCATGGGCAGCTACCGTGTTCATCCTAACGTACGAGTTCCGCTGTAGGTGTCACAAACATACAAAAAACATGATATTCTCTCTTATATGTGCCGGGTGGCGTCCTTTTCATTGCCTTATTTCGCCTATGCTTCGTCGTGTGCACACGCCTTTTTCCGCTATCCCTCTTCGCTTCTGCTTGATCGCGCACACATGTTTGTGTTTGCTCTCCCTTTTATTGCCATGTATGGTGTACCAAACTATGTTCCTGCGCACGTAGGCTCTGGTGGAGCATGCTCGAGTTCGAGCGTGTCTGCTCTTTGAAGGCATGATGCAGTCGTTAGGTCTGCTGGTCCGTACATAGTGGCACCTCCACGATTTAAACGATATGCCTGTGGCGACCGTCGTGTTCTACATGGCGCCGACCAAGCCCGATGCCACTCACTACTGCCACGCACTGACCATTGGACCCTATCCCAGCCTTCAGATGGCTAAATATGACATGGCATCCCGTGCCATCGCCTACATGGAGACGTATAGCCGTGGGGAGATCCAGGGCTACGCCCAGGGGAGGAAGAAAAGGTGCTGAAGAGAACACGCGCCTGAAAGCCGAGTATCACTACTGCCACACACTGACGCAGACCCTATCACAGCCTTCAGACGAGAAAGAGAAGAATAGGGCCACCATAAAGGACTTCAGCGGAAGGTACATGGCGACCATCGATGTCATAGAGCGTGTGTGTGTGTCACGACAACCTGGTGGTGGTCAACGACCTTCATGCCCAACCCAGAGCCCGACGCGCACAAATCCCTGAAACGAGCCTGCTTGCTCGACGGTCTAAACATTGAGTCTACTATCCACCTCCAGAGTGTCGGCGTGCACCACTAATAAAACGATTCTACCGACGGGGAGGACATCGACCCTTCGGACCACAAGGAACTCTTCTCGTGGGAGCCTGAGCCGAGTCCCCAGGTTCGCGCCCGTGCGCGTCCGACGACGACAATGACGTTAGTCGGTACCCCTTCCACTTTCGCCACTAAAACACTGACTGACACTGCTCTAGGCAAAACTATTTTTTTCGAGGGTGACTCTAGGCAAAACTATCACCTGTTATTAGTATGGTTCTGCAAATGATTATGTTCCTCCGCTATGTGCTTCTGCTACTTATTTTTGTTTGTGTTCCATGTGTGTTGATTGCCACGCCTTAACTTATCAACCTTATTTAGCAACACTCTCCTAGTCCATGTTCAGCCTACACGGATCAATGCCTTATTCGTTTACTGTTTACCGCCTGTTTTACCTTGTGCACCACGCCTGTCTGTTAGACTGACCTGCCCACCATGCGCGGGTCGGGGCCACATCATGAGACCAGTTACCTATATTTTTTTTTTGAATGGGGACCAGCATGCGCTCTGCTTTTTCATTATAGAAGGGGGGAAATGTTACAAATACACAGGAGTTCAGATAACTCAACACAACTCAACGCCGATTCTCAGAAGAAAAGGCTCACACAGAAACACACGCATGGAATCAGACTGCAGTAGCCAACTCTAGCATACCAACATCTTCACGCACCATCGCGGCCAAAGCCGGAGGGCTTAAACTCAGCTGCTGGAAAATTCTGCGTCCTCTTTCCTTCCAGATATTCCAGACGACATAGATGGACAGGGTTACAATCTTTCGACGCGCCGGTTCCTTTTGGCGAACCGGGAGCTTGCTCCACCATTCTCCAATCGAGGAGGAGGACAAGGCAGTGTGAGCCACATCAGGGTGATCACCGGCGAACTGAAACCAAACCTCTTTTGCGTAGGGGCAATCAAGAGCAAGGTGCAGGGCCGTCTCGAGCTGTTGATCGCAAAGGCAGCAAGCGTCATCATGAGGCCACCCTCTCGCTTGTAACCTGTCAGCAGTCCAGTTACGGTTCTGAAGCAATAGCCAGATGAAGAATTTGACTTTGCCTTCCACTTTCATGGACCAAACCGATTCAAGCTCAGGCTGCTTGATTCTGCCCACGAACTGAGCTCCATAGGCGGAGCTCGCTGAGTAAACCCCGGTGGCTGAAGCATTCCAGACAATCTTGTCTGGTTCCTCTGACAGCTGCACATTTTGGAGAATAGTCCAAATGTTTATGAATTGGTCTATAAGCTGCTCTGAGTTTATCCGCTGAAGACCACACATCCATCTCCCATTAGCCAGTGCAAGTTTTACAGACAGGTTCTTGCGCCTCGCGAGCTTGTACAGATCAGGAGCAAGTTGGCGAGGGGATTGACCAGCCAACCAGTGATCGCTCCAAAAACCTGCACGCTCTCCGTTCCCCAGAACAATGGTGGTGCAGCTAGCAAACAAGGCCTTGTCCGTAGCGTCGCAAGGAATAGGCAGCCCATGCCATGGTCTCTCTGGGTCCGTCCAGCTCAGCCATTCCCACCGTAGCCGCAAAGACCTACTGAAAGCCTGGGTATCCTTGAATCCAAGGCCACCATAGCTTAGAGGAGCGCAAATTCGCTTCCAGTTAACTAGACATTTGCTTCCGGTCGCTTCCTCCTCTGGTGCCCAAAGAAACTTTCGTCGAATCTTGTCCAATTTCTTGATCATCCATGCATCCGCAGGAAAAGCCGTCAGAAAATAAGTTGCTGTGGCAGTTAGCACCGAGTTAATCAACGCAAGCCTGCCTTTTCTGTTCATCAGCCGGCCTTTCCACCCCTTTAGCTTTCCTGAGATAGAATCAAACATAGGCTGCACATCGACTCGTCTTGGTTTACGAACTCCAAGTGGCAGCCCAAGATATCTGCACGGCAAAGCACCCTGTTTGCCCCCAAAATCAAGAAGGATTGTGTCGAGGTCCAGCCCTTGGCATGCAACTGGATAGGCTAGACACTTGTCCAGGTTGGTGCGCAATCCTGAAGCATCCCCAAAGAGCTGGAGAAGCTGCTGGGTAGCCCTAATATCTGCAACAACAGGGTTCAGAAACAGCGCGGCATCATCCGCGTAAAAGCTTGTTCTTAGCCTAGCCGCCCTGAGAGAGAGAGGAGAAAGGATGCCGCCTTCAGTGGCCAAAGCGAGCAGACGCTGCAGCCGCTCCATGACAATAATGAAGAGCTGTGGGGACAGAGGGTCCCCCTTGACAATGAAGAACAAAACTGTAGATTGAGAAGATTATGTGCAGTTGCACTAATCTGTACATATCGACTATTAATACATATATAAAAACATTTAGTTTTTCACATATTTTGTCATAGTATTACAGTTTTTGAGAAGTGCGTATATCGAAACAATGGATAAAATTGTCTACTGCAGACTACCAGAGTATGTCGGTACTCTAGCCACGCAAATGCGCCCGTCACAATGCTAGTTTGGTATATTGTTGTTTTTATATATTTTTTCCTTGCCGCCGCAACTGCAGTTAACAAAGGAGACGACAGTGCAAGCTACTGGAGTCGCCTCAAACCTGGTGGAAGCCATCCAGGGAGTTGGTTTCAAACTGCAAACGCTTAGCCTCAGCTTCGAGGACTTCGATAAGGCGGATGCCGCTGCTGTCCCAGCAGAAAACGCAGATGACTAAGTTCGTGAGTGAGCTGAGCTATGTGTGCCTGCGCTAAATGCATATATTGTGCTCTGGTTGATGGTGTTTTGTTAAACATTTTTTAGTTACGATACACACTCCGCTTGTAATTTTCCAAGCTGCGCGATTTACCTTCTGGAATATGGTAGAGAAGGAAAGAACTGTTTTTGTTTACTTGTGCAGGTATTACGAAAGATTGTGCTAGCTTAGCTAGCCTGTGTGATGCTGGGTGTTTTGAGAACCACGGAAGTTAATAAGTTAGCCGTGTATCAGCGCTTTGCCTTACCTTTGAATTAATAAGAAAGATTGCCCCTTACTCGCTGGCAGATGTTGGAAGGCTTTTATCGTCAACTGAACTGCATCACCTAAAGTGACTCCTTATTGGTAGAGCATAGGTGGGTCCTAGTGCAACCTAAGTTCGAACCTGACGAGTCGTTCGTTTGTGTGGTGTTGAATTTTCAAACCTTAACCTGAATGGCGATCCGTGTTCATTGCTGACTTTTGTCGTGAGAGGCCATCGAAACTAGATATTGAACAAAATTTGCATCAGTCAGATTATTTAACTTAGCCTTGGAGGAGTCTCTCTTGCTTGAAGAATCGAAGTCCTTAGACTTGCATCTTGATTCTGATCATTTTATCATATTTTTTTTTCAATTTGTGTACCATGATAACCAAATTACTTTCGGAGATATCATAAATGTTGTCGTTTTATTTGCTTAATAATGCCTCCCGGGGTTGAGTAACCTTCAATTCTACATTCCTAGTTTTGCTATCTCATGAACAACAATCTTTCCTACAACTTTGGTTGGCTTGAGATCCTTGTAACTGGGCATCACTTGAAGGAGAGGGCACGCGGTGTCGTACATAGGATTGAGACCCCTAAGAAACTTCTTGATGGTAAAAATGGTATTCATCTCCGCCCTAGACCGTCAATCTCATTAGTGAGAAGGCTAAGCCTCGAGTACTTCTTGGTGAATCCTTCACCCTTTGCCATGTTGAACTTTCAAGTTGAGTGTACAAGATATCATGCTTTGAATCCTAAGATGTGCCCAAATGAGCTTAGCATTGTCCAATTGTCTTATTTTGTGATTTCCTTGCCACAAAGAGCATCAAATAGCAGATTACAATCTTGTGCGGCTCAAATGGCGTTGGATTGTTTTCATCCATGAATCGGTAGCCCTCTTAATCCAACTACCTTTATATTAACCATCAAAATAGGGACCTTTATGATGAGAACCTCACTAGTTAACATCATTTCACTTTAGGCAGTAAAACCAAAACTAGGAGATCTTGCTCTGATGCCTCTATATATAAAAGTTGGTCTGAACCGCTCCCCGTCCCGCTAGCCACGTCGCCCGCAAAACACCAGCCGTCCGATCGTGCGAACCAACGTCCCAGATCACGCACTGCTACAGTATTACCGTAGCAGTTCAATTTCTTCCAATCAGGCGCCGACACGTCGCACTCCAGCGCCCATTTTGCAAAAAAACGCCCGCAAAGGACTATTTTGCAATTTACGGAAAAGCCAGGGGCTTCTGAGCAAAAACATCGACAGAACTCATCCCCTCTCTTCTTCCTCGCGCACGGGCCGAAGCTCTCCGCCGCCGCCGTTGCGCGTCGCCGCCGCCACACGCCTCCCCAGACAAATCGCTGAGCACGGTCAACTCCGGCGTCGCGTACTCTCCCTCCTCGCCCGTTCTCGCTTCCCGAAACTCCGCAACCGCGCCGGAATCGACTCCGCCGTCCTCGCAGGCCGCCGCCGCTTCTGCACGCCGCCGGCGGCGCTCCGTCGACCCAAAATCGGCGGCGCCGCCACCTACGTGTAGATCGCGTTCGCGCGCATCCTTCCACCCCACAAGCGCGTCCCGAACCGCGCTGCTTCGCCGCCGGCGGGCTCGCCGCCGCCGCGGCACAGTTCGTCCACTGTGACGTCAACATGCCGTCATAGTGGGCTTGGGCCGGAAGATGGGCCCGCTGCTGGGCTGGCCTGCGTCATCTATGGCTGGCTCGGCCCATTTTTTTTCCCTCTCTGTTTTCTTTTATATTTTCCAAATCTTTTGTAACTTTTCAAATGCACCTCAAATTAAATTCAGTCCAATTTCCAAACAAAATGTAAAAAATCAAAATATCCATTTCAAATACTTTGTGACCTACTTAAAATTATTTCAATTTCGGTACAAAACATATCATTTAAATAGAATTTGGTAAACCACTAAAATACAATTACCCATTTAGATCAATTCAAATAACATTCACATTTAAAAAACTTTTAAAAAATATATATATGAAATTTATCAAACAATGATAGGGAAAAAATGGTACCTATTTTTTACAAAAAAAAAACAAGTAGGCTTGAATAATTCAATTCTCACAATTTTAAATGCCTAAGGAAAAAATGGCAACTTTTTTTCTAAAAAACAAAAAAAATTGAATAATTCAATTCTCAAAATTTTAAATGCCTTTCCAAATCTTATCTTTTCGTTAACATTAAAAGAATACAAATTTTAATACATTCCACCAAGGATGTTTTCAAAATCTCAACATTCTTTTAAGCGCATACTACTCCGAATTAAAAAAAAATCACATTTCACCAACTTCTGAAAAAAAAGATATATGAATTTTACCAAACGGGACTGTTTTCATTTTCTATTTCCAATAACTTTTGAAAATTTCCAAATACAAATTCAAATTAGTTCAAACCAATCCCTGTAAATTTAAAAATCTACATTCCAAAATCTTTGAAACGTTTCCAAAAATAATTCAAACCTCAAAATTTTCAAATAATACATAAGGCCTCATTAATAGATTAAAAAAACTTAGTAATTATAATAATGCAAAAAAAACATACATACGAAATGAACACAAAAAAACGAACATTTTTTTTGTAAGTTCGAAAATATAATTCAGCAATTCACAAAGTTATAGATATATACGATGAATAGTGTAACTATATTTAGAAAACAAGTGTACTAAATATATATTCACAAATAATGTAATTATGTTTAAAAAAACAAAATGGTTAACATTTAGAAATAACCAGAGTAAGTTTCCTCCAATTATGCTGGCAAATAAGAAAATTATTGCCAAAATGGAACTATATTTGACCATTCCAATTTATCTAACATATTTAAAGTTTTCTTAACTTAAATCTCTCTAAAATTGAAAAACAATAAAGAAGAAGAAAAATGATTGCAACACATTTTAGCTTACAAAACAATTGTAATTTCTCTTTTAAAATTTCAGTTTGTCCAAATAGAATTGTAAAAAAAAAGAAAAAAACATTCTAGCTTACAAAATAATTGTAGTTTCCCTTTTAAAATTCCAGTTTGTTCGAATAGAGTTATAAAAAAAACATTGAAATTCAATATTCATATTTGCTTTCTTTCGATATTTTGCTTCTCTTTTTGTTTGCAATAAAACAGCATTGCAATAATGATCAAAAAAAATACAAGACATTTTAGTTTGCAAAACAATTGTATTACAGACTTTTTAGCTTGCAAAACAATTATATTATAGATATATTCGATAAATAATACAACTATATTTTTTTAAAAAACTGCAAAACAATCAACATTTAGAAGTAAATTTCCTCTGATTATGCTGGCAAATAAAAAATTATTGCCAAAATAAAACTATATTTGACCATTCCAATTTATCTACCATATTTAAAGTTTACTTAACTTAAATCTCTCTAACTTGAAATCTAAACAATTTTAAAACGCAAACTTTTTCGAATTTCAATAATTTCCAATCCTACACAATTTCTAAATGCGCACATTACCAAATTTAAATTTTATTTATACTACACACGCGCGGCATTGCCGCGCTCATTTCCCTAGTACAATTGAAAGACGGACAAGATCAACTAGAAGGGGAGTTAATCGGAAACTAATATATTTTAGTGAAAGTTATCACTTCTATAAAGTTATTTTTTACTTGTTGCCTACAAATACCCTACTCCTGCAATTCTAAGAATGTAACCTTGGCGCAATCATACGTTCGTACTTATTAGAGGAGGATCGTAAACAAAATCCTAAGGACACACTATTCCTAGTCACAAAGACCCACCTATACATCATTGAGCCAGGAAACAAAGTCTATGCCCAACCACTAGGGGTAAATCTTCGCACCAATGTAGGTGATATCTAAGCTTCAAAAAGTTCATGGCTCCTTCCCAAACTTGCTATTGAGGCTATTCTTATCAACCGGCCGCTGACGTGATATACAAAACCATGATTTTCTTGGAGTTGTGGACGCTAAACTCAAAGGCCCATGACAAAGGCAAGCTGAAGCACATGGTGGACGCGCTTAAGCAACTTCATGTCGTGAACAAGATCATCAACCCTAGGGGAAGGGCTGCCTCTTCTAGTGTAGTTGCTTAGTTCCGGGCCTACGCGCCTTGGCTTTCGTTTCATTTGGCTAAGTTGTATGTCCGCTTCCCTGGACGCCGGAGGGCTTCAACATCATCGGTGGAGGCGAGCATCGCCTGCCACGCACGATCGTCACCCCTTCTGCTCCAATGCCGGACGACCACGAGAACTATGTGGTGGCAATCCTTGAGCCAGAGCCTGCTGAGGATCAGATCTTCCCAATGCTGCATCAGGTTCACAATTATCTCATCGGGATGGGAGTAGAGGTTGTCAACCATCTGCCTTGGTTCCATGGTGTCGGTTTGTTTCAACTCAGAAATCCAGTGGTCGCATCCACTTTGATCAGTCAGGGCCTTAGAAATTTTGGTGCACACCATACTCTGCATTTTATTAGGCATGATCAGGGAATCAATTTTAGGTCACACCAAGGTTCTAAGAACGGCTGGCTTATGTTTATTGGAATACTGATGGACTTTAGAAACACTGCTTGCATCATGGAGGTTGTGAACACCTTTGGAGAGTTTCATTACTGGCAGCACCGTGATGTTCAGAAGTGCCGCACTCTGGTCTATGCCACCTTTCCCTCGCCTGAGTTAGTGCCGCGTGATGTTGTTTTTAGGCAGCCGAAAATAGCCAGATACTCAGGTATTAGACATTCATGGACAGAGCCCTGTTATATCTTGTCTATGGACTTTGCTGATGTTCACCCTGCCGATGAGGACCCAATGCCTATCAATGGTAATCCTCACCGAATGCCTAGACAGTTTCAGTCTGAGCACCACATGCATGTTTTACCTGAGTACCCGGCTATTGGATGGAACATGCCTCCGCCTCCTCTGTTTCAAGCTAATGTGCCAGCTGATAATCACCTAGAAAAGGAGCCAGTTCAGGCATACCCGATGCAACCAGCTCAACCTCAAGTTTTTGTTTCTATGGGTGCTATGTCAGTAGTTTCTTCAGCGTCAGTTCAGGGTGTTGGTGATCATGTGATTGATATTTCTGATGATGTGGTACAACCTGTGGGTCTGGTAGAAGGACAAGATGCAGTTCATGATGTTGACATGGTTGAAGCCCCTGCAGTGATGCAAGCTGGAATACCCCTGGAAGAGGGGGCTGTTGAGGAACTTGTGGCTCAAGGGATAGATGATCATGCGGAGTCTGATAATGCTTTTGATGCAGCGCTGGCTTCTAATGAGGTACTAGCTAATCGTGTTGTGTCAGATGATCCTGTGATCCCGGCTATACCTACAAATGTTGTTACCAATGTTGTTACTCTGGAAGAGCACATGGAGTAGGGTTCTGATACTCAAAGGGTTTTGCCATTTGAATCTGTGATGGGCTGATGGAGGACCTGGAGATCGAGGCCCCTGTTGAACAAGTTGGCCTGCAGGCGTAGATGCTTATTGGGCCTGGAGGGTCCGAAGAGGCCCAGATTGGTTTTGATCCTATGTTAGTTGTGGTGCCTTATGTGCCGATAGAACAGAACTCTGGATCTGCTACAGTGAAGGAGATTACACAACTGTTAGCCTCAAGGAAGAGAAATACAGCTATGGCTTTTGATCTGGAGGAACAATCAGTGTCATTCAATCCACAGGAAAATCAGACAGGGCACGACTCTGGAAGGAAGCATATCGTCATTACTCGTGATCCAAATCCTGCTCATCCAGTTCAGGACACTCCGAGGCAAGAAGATGTGGTTTTCCAGGCTGCAGGAGAAGGTGTGCGTACTCGTGCCAGGAGGGGCTCTTAAGGCCACAGCTACACCCATGGTGAACAACACGCCGCGCATGAAAACTCGCAGCCAGACTATGCTTGATGGGTTCAAGCCGGCTGTGGTGAAGGGGGTCTCCACGCAGAGGAAAAGGGCGAGGAAAACTCTTGCCAAACCAGCTGAGAAGAGTAAGAAGGTATCTGCCAGGCCGCCAACTCCTATTCCTGTCCTTCAGCAGCTGGGCACCATTCTGGAGATCGACCCGACTATCTTAACTGCAGAGAAGCTTAACGCCGCTGCTGCTGCACAACCATCCCATGATGCAGTTTCCGATGATTAGTGCAACCTTTTTATTAAATAGGGGTGGACATGTCCCTTATCCTCATATCCATTATCTATCGTTTTGCTTTAGTGAGACTGCCAATTTTATTGTAATAATCCTTTATTTCTGCTGGTTGGACACCTAGGTGTGCCAATACTTTTGCTACAATGCCTGTCTGGTTATCGATGGATTACAACATTAATTATCTCATTTGGAAGGTGTTGTGTTTCCACATTCGTGGATTAAATGCGGATGATAAACAACTTGCTCTTTACAATCAGATCATTGAAAGTGGTTGCGCTGTGGCATGTATATAGGAAACGAAAAAAGAGAACTTTGACATAAATTTCATTAAGAAGTGTTGCCCTAGACAATTTGATAATTTTGCTTTTGCTCCATCTGTGGGAGCCTCGGGGGGTATTCTGGTGGTCGGGAAATCAAGCATCTTTGAGGGTACGTTGATAGAGGCACAAAGATTTGGACCTGTTATCTCTTTCAAGTCAGCTCATTCGAATCAGAAATGGACTCTGCTGTGGTTTATGGTCCATGTGAAAGGGAACAGAGGGACATTTTTGTGCAATGGCTTTATAATCTCTCTATCCCTGACGATGAATTGTGGCTATTCATGGGTGATTCAACTTCATAAGATCTCAGGAAAATAGAAACAAGCCAGGAGGAGATGTAAATGATATGTTTTTATTCAATGAGCTAATTGATCATCTGGGACTTTTGGAGCTACCCTTAAAAGGCAGATCATACACTTGGTCGAATATGCAACAGGACCCTCTTCTAGAGCAGTTAGATTGGTTTTTCACATTCCCTCCTTGGACTACAGTTTATCCAAACACAGTGGTCTTAGCTATGGCAAGGCCTACATCTGATCATGTGCCATGTATTGTGAGTATTGATACAATTATTCCGAAAGTCAATCTGTTTCGCTTTGAGAACTTTTGGATCTATCAGCCAGGGTTTTATGATTGCGTTAAGGAGTCTTGGAATCAACCAACCAGAGCCACTGCACCTTCGGCTGTACTGACTAAAAAAATGAAAAGACTGAGAGTCTCTCTGAAGAAGTGGAAGATGGGTCTGTCAAAGCTTAAGTTATTGATCTCCAAGTGCAACTTGGTTATCTTATATTTTGATGAGCTGGAGGAAGAGAGGCAGTTGTTTGTACATGAGGTCAACTTCAGGAAAATAATGAAACAACATTATGAAAATCTCTTAAGGTTTCAGTACCAGTACCCGGAAGAAACGTTGCACAGTTAGATGGATGAAACTTGGGGAAGAGAACTCAAAGTTCTTTCATGCGATGGCAACGGAGAGATATAGGAGAAACTCCATTGCTAGTTTAATACTCCCTGATGGCCATATTGTTACTGATCATGACCAGATGGCTGCAGTGGCCTGGGACTGCTACAAGCAGAGGATGGGGACATCTCATGGAATTAACATGCTTTTTGATCTTTCTGCGCTTGTCACACATGTTGATGATTTACAGGATTTAGTGGTTGAGTTTACCACCAAAGAGATGGATGACTTGATTATTCATATGCCAGTTGACAAGGCGCCAGGACCGGACGGTTTCAATGGGATGTTCTTGAAGAAAT